>JAWQRP010001920.1:0-17191 GCA_033557875.1 Quadriops clusia | reverse complement strand
ATGGCAATTTTTTTAAAAAAATCCGATTATCCGAATATTTGATTATCCGAATGGATCCCGGTCCCCATTAATTCGGATAATTGGAGTTCTACTGTATATGAAAAATTCAATATTGTAATTACTATTAAACACCGAAACACAACAAATTTTACACAACAATAAAAGTTAAAGACGACAGGTTCAAACAATTCAACCTTGTATACCAAATAAATTGTTTAAATTGTACAGCTCTCACAAAACATTACAGGATGATTTATTTTCAAGTTGCCAGTGGGTGGAGGCTCAATTCTCACGGTCACCAACGTGATTGGCACAAACTAAATGACGGGTGATCGCATTGGCGACCCTGAGAAGTGAATCTCCACCCTTTGGCAACTTGAAAAAAAGATCATCTTGTACATACTAAACACATATTTTCGATCTGGAAAATGTAAAAAGTTTAGAAAAAGAAAGTACTTGGAGTAAAAGAACAATTTTAGAATCCTTAATTATCAAGCAAGAAAAATTTTCAATTAATTTTAAAGAAAAATACTAATATCTATAAAATCTATAACCAAATTGTTAAAACTGGTAAATAACTTTTAGAAACAAATTAACATTTTGTGATTTCTATTTGCTTTTTATTATATTTAAATTTTCTCTATATTTAAGGGTCATCTATTAATTACGTAAAGGTTTAGAGTGTAGCGCGGGGGGGTCACCAAAACCTTACAAAGCTGTACGTGGGTGCTTTAAAAAGGATAGGGGAGTCCTAAGTGGGCAAATCCATCCTTACGTAATTAATGGATGGCCCCTTGTAAAAAACGAATGAAAAAATTAACAATATATAAAATATATTAATAGATCTATTTAATATTAATTAGTAAATTTCATTTTATGATTTTCACATTTATACATAAGGTTAGTTTATTATTTAACTGTTAAATAGATAAACATTATTCAAACTTAAATGTATTACAAAATAAACTTCGCAGCTGCATAGTTTCAAGTAGCTACTGCACTATGTACCTACATGTTATGTTTCGACATAAATAATAAATAAATTAATAAAATGTTAATTTTTTTGTACTTTAACTTTACAGCACAGAAATTCCTATCTTCGTATTTCATACTTTGGTGAATTAAATATTAATACGCTAATTATTATTATTACAGAGATAAAGATAATATTTAAGGCACATCATCAACAAAAACTGCGAAATTCTGTGTCAAACTATGGATGTAAATATCGGTATTAATTATTGTGTTAATACGATTATAAATGAGCAAATTATCCCTTCTGTGCACATAAGTGCGTATTATTTAATTAATGAGGTGTTTTTTAATCACTTGATTAATTAAAACGATTCGTAATTAAATTGATTAATTATTTAACTCTTCCATTAACATTTTAACATTGAGTTTAAATCAATAATTTTTATATAAAAACGTTAGTTCTGATGGGTATAATTCTTGAGAACAGTTCGAAAACATATTATTGCTTTGAATAGTATTATGACAGGTTTTATAATAATGAAACTTACTTTCAATTATCTGACTGGTTGGTCTTCAATTTATAAAATAGAACATAAAATTATTATTATTATCGCCTATGAGTTTTGTAAATAACAAAATAAAATCACGCTGGACAATAAATAGCATGCCATCTCCAACATAATTTTTTGCATGCTCCCAAACACATTAACCCTTTTTCACCCGTTTTAATTAATTCGGCCCGACGACGCGTCTGCATGATTAATTAGACTCATTATAAGTTAATTAATTATTATTTTCTGTTCTTTTCTTTTAGTTGTCCGGTGCAATGTGTCCCAGGGGAGCTTGTGGAAAACGTTCTGGCCTTATGTTTCCGCTTAACATTTTTGTTGTATTTTCACTGTGTTCGAAATTGAGATGTGCATGCGATTTTTGTTTTGTTATCTTAAAATTCATGAATAAATGTTCTATTACGAGGATGTTTTATTTATCCTTTTGTTTTGTCACTTAGGCCGATTTTATGTAGAATAATTTACTTGTTTATTTGTGATGATAGAGCACTGTCCATAAATGATGTCACGGCTAGAAAGGGGTACAAAAATCTCTGAGGTCCACATTTATCTTAAATTGAAGGTTGGAAGCTTTTCGCACCTATATCTACAAATACAGGGTGTTTCACCTAAAGTGAACCACTGAAATTGTGGCGCTATTAACAAAGATATAATTTCCAAAATTGAAGGATTTACTCTACGCATAAAGGGCTACAAAAAACTCAAATAAAATGTTTGTCTAACTCTCCTACTTTTCGCGCAGGCGCACATCAAACTGTAAAAAACATAATCATGATAAACTTTTTTCAATATCGTTTTTCCGCTGCTCATTCTGCGTACATCCATGTAAATATTGTTTCAAAATATTGACGCATGCGCACACAGTGCTTATTTAAAAACCGGGTTTTTAAATAACTATAACTCCTTTGTTTAATAAGTTAAAAAAATGAATTTATTAGCATCTATTCAGTTCATGAAATACTTCAAAACTTTCCAATAACTTTTTGTCTATGACGTACAATTTATGCGCAAGCACACATCGCACTTGAAAAAACACCATTACCATTGCATTTTTTTAAGAAATTGTGGTTCCTCTCGGTTTTCCGCGTACAACGATACCCATATTGTGATGAAAAATCTTAATTAAGTCACTAATTTATGCATTTAATTGAATTAAATGCCAAAGTTTGTCTGGTCGACTGCAAGTGGCTCTTTATGTACCTGGTAGCAGCAGAGGTGTTTAAACTCTTAGTATTCAGTCTATCTATTCATTGTTTGAAACATCTATCTATTTGTGAGAGACTCGACAGACATCCCTGTTTCAAACACTGAATAGGTCATAAATTACTAAAAACCCTCATAATGGGCCTTCAAATACTTAATAGAACGAGTTTAAACGTCACTGCTGCTATCATCAGGTACATACAGAGCCACGTGCAGTCGACCAGACAAACTTTGGCATTGAATTCAATTAAATGCATAAATTAGTGACTTAATTAATATTTCTCATCACAATATGGGCAATGTGTTTTTTTCAAATGTGATGTGCGCTTGCGCGAAGACTATACGTCATAGAAAAAAGTTATGGGAAAATTTTGTAGTATTTCATGAACTGAATAGATGCATAAAAATTCATTTTTTAAACTTATTAAATAAAGGAGTTACAGTTATTTAAAAAAAAAACCTGTTTTTTAAATAATCACTGTGTGCGCATGCGCCAAATTTTGAAACAATATTTACATCGATGTACGCAGAATGAGCAACGGAAAAAAAGATATTAAAAAAAGTTTATCAGGATTATGTTTTTTACAGTTTGATGTGCGCTTGTGCAAAAACTGGGAGAGTTACACAAGAATTTTATTTGATTTTTTGGTAACCCTTTATCCTCAATTTTGGAAATTGTATCTTTGTTAATAACGCCACAATTTCAGTGGCTCACTTTAGGTGAAACACGCTGTATATAGGGAGCACCCACCTATGAAGTTCACATTGAATAACTTTATTATTAATAAAGTTAGAGCAACGAAATTTTCAAGGATTTACTCAGCCCATGAAGGACTCCAAAAAATCCTAGTAAAATTTTAGTCTAACTCTACTACTTTTCGCGCATGCGCACATCAAACTGTAAAAATCGTAATGTTACAATTTTTTCTAATATCTTTCTTTCCGCTGCTCATTCTGCGTACATCGATGTAAATATTGTTGCAAAATATTGACGCATGCGTAATTTTTTACAACAATGTTTATACTGTTGTATGAAGAATTACTTGCAGAACTGATATATGAAAAAAAAATTGCTCTTCATCATTATTTTAAGACTCATGTGCGCCTGCGCAAAAAACCAAGAACAAAATTTTACTAGGATTTTTTTTAGTTCTTTCTGCACTGAGTAAATCCTTGAAATTCAAGGTGGACGTTTTAGGTGGGTCACGCTGTATTACAGACTGGTTAATCCTTCGCGGGTTTTCACTTTTTTTCTATACCAATAAACTCGCGCTTTTGACTAATAAAAAATGAAATAATAAGTTGTTGTGTGTATGTATAGTACTTTAATAGGTATTAAAAATGCAATTATATACTACACTAGACGGGAGCCCGATTTTTGCAAAGCGGGTAATTCTAGAACGTGTGCGATTCTCAATTGGACTCCTTCTCTAGCAAATATTTTTTTAAAGATTGTGTAGCTGAGGAATTTACCTACTACTGCCGACTTCTTCTCTTCATTATTGGCGTCCTTTGGTGGACGCCCCGTTTTAAATTACAGACTTGAAGAAATGGTTTTAAAATCAGATAACCCTAAGCAATACCAAATTAACATTTTGAGTTTTGGCGCTGACACAAATGACATATTTACCTAATCTAATTTTGTACTATTCAAGGCCGTGGCCGACGGTGTCGCTTCGCCGAATTTTAAGTTTAATATCTTGATTTTGACGCTGTCACAAATGACATTTAATTATTTAATTAACCTAAATATTAACTATTCAAAGCCCTTACCGACGGAGCGGCTGCATTTTGGGTATTTTTTTCGCTACACTGAGAAAAATGATTGCTTGACATCACAAACTATTAGTTGTTGAAACATTTTTTATCGGTTAAAGTTGCGAAAGTGCTTAAAGAGCTTCACCAATAAATAAGATAGGATACCTTACATTATTATATGTCCATGCAATTCTTTATATACGAATTGGAAACAAACTGATATTTGATAAATTAATTTATTCATTTTTATCAATGTAGTTTTCGTTACGGGCGGTCAGACAGATCCACAGACAGACAGAATAGGGATTTTATATATTAGATACATAGATGTTGATAGCAAAAATACTTGTAGTATTCTGTAACAGGACAGTCACTCTGTGTGATCACTATTCTAGTCCAATTTAATTTGTAATTTATATTTTGCATCACATTATTTCCTAAAAGAATATCTGAAATTTCATAAAATTAATAAAAAAAAAATAATAAAGTAAAGCATCGATTTTCCGAATGTCGATTAACTGAACGTCGCTCATCCGAACGTAATTTTAAATGTATTAGATATTTTAAAATTTATTTTTGAGAAGTCTAGGTCTCCCAAATTAAACTGCAAATCACTTTATAATTTAAAAATTATTTTATAATTAACAACTTTAAAACTGAAATGAAGTAATGGTACTTTCTTGACAAAATGTTTATTGCAAAGGACTTCCGTTTTTGCCAGATTCACAACTTCACCAGGTCCTTGTGGTCAGAATTGAAAGGACATCAGATAAGTGGCGCACATCATCGGAGATTATCTATTATTAGTGAGTATAGGATGTCATATAGAGATGTCAAAAATTGCGCCGTGATTTGGGCTGAGATTTTCTGAATCTATCCATGACATATTACCCGTGTTCCATGAAGCTGTCCCAAGCAGTTCCAAGCAGCCTTGAACAGTTAGCAGCCAATGGCCTTTAGAGAAATTTTGCGACCTTGAATGCTATTGGCCACTATTTGCCGACAACTGTTCCGGACAGCTTCATGGAACACGGCTATTATGTGTTGCATGCAAGCGAGGGTTGTCCAAATCAATAGCCTTCTACACGATGATGTGTAAGCAAGCAGCTGGAACTAAATGCCTATGGAACTTAAAAGTTTATACTTCCATGTAAATGCCTAAGTATGATTCCATCACCAGCACACGTGGAACAATATTCGGCGCTAAACACCGTTTTACCACTTCACTGTTGTCATCGGCAGTTTGTTGACGAGTGGAAAGTGCGGGTGACAAGTTACGGATCGCCAAATTTCCCGTAAGGTGAAATCTCTATGACAATTCCTATATTCACTGCTATTATATAAAAGGCAAAATTTGTTGATTCAGATCATCAAAGTTACGACCACTTGCTGACATAGCGGGAGGATGAAATTTACCACCCTCATTCAGGTTATCGGAAACGTGAGAATGTAGCTATTTTGACTTTCGAAATCCGCCGACGAGGGTCTCAAAAGTGGGATGCAAAAATTGTTTTGACGCTATAGGTCGTCGCAGAACGATGAAAATTTTCATGCTCGCTTGGAGCACCGGAAGCATGAAAACATAGCAATTTTGATTTCTGAAATCTGCCCACAAGGACCGCAGACCGGGAGCCCAAATTTTTTTTTGACACTACAAGTTATCGCAGCGCGATGAAATTTTCCCTGCTCGCTCGGGACATTGGGGAGATTAAGACTCTGCCATTTCCATATCCAAAATCCGCCCCCGAGGGGATCAAAATGAGGGCAAAGGAAAAACCGAAATACATATCAAAGAATCTAAACGTCAGAAATTTAACTTCAAAACGTGTCAAGCGTTTATTGTTATGAGGCGATTGCCAATTTTTGACAAGCATTTACTTGCTGGTATAGTAAAGCCGAATTTACACAAAGAAAGTGGCCAGTGCAAGTACTAAATGCAAGTACATGATAAGAGTAATTTTTAGCCCCTTGCTTTAGTTTATCGTCTTGTCAGGTGCCGAAATATTGAATTTGAAATTTCAACTTCAAACTTAGCGTGTAATTTATGGGTTTAAACAAATCGTGCAAATCTCATTTAATAAATATTTCTATCGACACCGAACGTATACCTTACATTTCATTTGGATTCCAGGATTGGGAACCAGGGTAATTATTATAAAAATGGGGTAATATTGAGGAAGAAATAAATATAAAGTAAGTTTTTCTTATATTTAGTAAAACAGAAGGAAACTAATGAATAGACACGGGTCGGGAAAATAGAACGGAAACGAGCAGGGAAATAAAGTAAAATAAAATTAATTTAAATGAAGTAAATTATAATTAAATTAAAATAAAATAAGGAGAGTTCGGAAAACTATAACGGGAACGGGAATTAAATGGGAAACGAGAACGGGAAGGGAAACGAAGTGATATAAAGTGAACTAAAGTAAAACAAATATGTTACTCTAAAATTGAATTTAAATAAAGTAAAACCAATGAAGGCTATGGGACGCGATGGGTGTAGACGGGACGGGACTGGACAAGACGGGGCGAAACGAGAAAGGGATAAAGATATAGTTAACATGAGGAAAATAGAATATCTAAGCTATTAAACAACAGGCGTCCCTATTCTTCTGCTTCTAACAATGTCCACCTCTCTTCCACTCTCTCCATGTACTTTTCACGCTTACCTCTTTTAAAAATACTATACAGGGTGAATTTTTTTAAAGTGTTTCAAGACGATATCTCCAAAACCAGTAAGTCTAGAGGGACAAATTTGCCATATGTTTGGCATCCCCCTCCTCCCATTTTGACAGGAGAGGGGGTAACTTTGATATCTTAAATGGAATGATACCAATTTTTATTTTGATATTCGAATGTATGACAAAATCTACGTACATTAAAAAAAATGTTTAATATGCGTTACGGGTTACGATTGTATTAAACAAATAAAATGTTGTCGCGCTGACTTGCAGTGCGTCAGGTTCCGCGATCGAAACTCATTCAGCCGCGGCGATAATCTGTCTGTTTGGAATGAGGGGAGGTGTTTTCATGTGTGGCAGTCTCAGTCGGTAGTAGAAATAGGTAAATGTTCACTAAACAAGTAAAGAAAAGGAGGCCTTGATAATTTATCAACAGTAGTAGTTTCAAATATAAATTGAAATTGAAAAAGTAGTATAATAATAGGAAAAAAAAACACTTTTAACGATGATCGTGCTTTAAAAGATGCTGGAAATGACCTCCATTCACAACTAAACACTTTCAAACCCTTTTTCTACAAGAGTTACGAACGTGACGTAACATGTCTTACTGAACTACTCTACAATCTTGTTGAATAGGTTTTTTCATATCTTCGACTGTTGTTGGTGCGGTTACCATAACTTTTTCCTTTATAAACCCCCAAAGGTAGAAGTCATGGGGCTTTAAGTCTGGTGACCTTGCAGGCCAATTTATAGGTCACCACGACCAATCCACCTATCTCCAAACATAACATTTAGGCCATGTGCGATTTTCGAATTTTAGAAAACCTAATTACCCACAAGTGCTCAGCTTTCCTCTACATTCTCACAAAAGTGGTAGCATATCAATCTCAATATTATAATTTTGTGCCATTATTATACGGTATTGAAACGGAAAAGGAAAGTAATTGACAGTTACAACTAACATTGTTTTTTTTTATTATCCAAAGCCTGCTACTACTTGTGTTTTTCGAACATTAAACGTCAGTGCGCAATGACTTGACAAACAGGCTACTGTAACGATATTTTATTTTCACAGTGCGGCAATTAAATTCCGGGACTGATGGTATATATCAGCAACCAGAAGCGACATCTATCGAAATCGTATGTTATTTTGAATCTTGGACTATTGTGAACATACCCTGAAAGATTTATTGAAATCGGTGGACATATTATAGTTTTATAACATTTCGTTCATTAGTTCAATTTATTATGCGTCGGAATACAATCATGGAACACCGCGCTGTTATTAAATTTCACGCAAAACTTGGCACAACACTCTCAGAAACGTTCAAAATGATGCAAAAAGTTTTCAAGTATGACCCCAAAACAAAACGTCAAAGTGCCGAATGTAAGTCGAAAGCGTCACCTCAAGCCAAAAGAAGTTGAAAAGTTTCTTCAAAAATCAAGACAAAGGTAATTGTTTTCTTCGATGGCAACGGCATCATCCACCGCGAGTTTGTCTCAGCTCGGCAAACAGTTAGCGCTGCCATCTATTTGGCAGTTTTGCAACGTTTGTTGGACAGAATTCGTCGAATTCGACCAGAATATCGCGATCCTGACCACTGCTGTCTGTTACACGATAATGCACTTAGTCACACGTCTTTAATTGTTCGTCAATTTTTGGCTCGAAATCGAATCTGTGTGTTGAATCATTCACCGTATTCAACTGATTTAGCGCCATGTGGCTTCTCACTGTTCAGAAAAATGAAAAAGAAGTTGAAAGGACGCGTTGTTGATGACATTGAGACCATCCAAAGAGCGTCGACGCACGTCTTGGAGACAATACCGAAAAATGAGCCGAGGGGGCATTTGAATCACTATCCAGTAGAAATTCTATTGAATCAAGAGGAGAATACTTTGAACAAAGAAAAAGGGAGATTTGAAGAAAATGATTTCGTTTCATTTTTATAGCTTCAGTCCCAGAATTTAATTGCCGCACTGTGTATTTAATAAAATCGTAACCCGTAACGAAAATTAAACGAATGTACGCATATTTCGTCATAGATTCGAATTTCAAAATAAAAATGGTATCATTCCACTTGAGATTTCAAATGTCAAAATGGGAAGGGGGGGGGGAATCAAACGTATGTCAAAATTTGTCCCCTGGATCTTCATTAACCCCCCTAAAGTCTTATTCAAATACTCCAACTGGTTTTGGAGATATCGTCTTGTAACACTTTAAAAAAACTCACCTTGTATTAACTGCGTTCCAAGAACGGGTACGTCTGCTAGTAAATAAATATGTAAAATATTGTAAAATGGCAAACGCAGTAAACCAAATTAAAATGGTCCGACTAGAAACGAAATTCACAGAGTAAACTGTTGGTAAATATCAAGATCTTAAATTATGAAGTTGTAAGTATAAATGCTAGTCTGGTCAGAAATCATATTAAGAATAATGGATGGAATTATCTTATTAGAAATTAAAAGTTCTTAACTGGAGTTAGTACGTTTCCGGGATTTAGGTTAGAGACAGAATGTGTTAGGTCATAAAGCAAACTATGAAAATCAAGCAAATGAATACCTGAAAATTTCTAAAAAGCACTTCCCAAGAAAATACATAACTGCATGTAAATATACTTATATATAAACGTGATATGATATTGAGTTGGGTGGGCGTTAAGAATTGGCAAAATTTTCGTGCCGACATTTATGGACTATTTTCTTGAGACATTTATGGGCAGTTCCTAGCTGAAAAATATCAGTTCTCTGTTCAAAATAATCGGATGCTAGGCAGGATTTTGCTTGACCTCAAGAATCAATATTAGTAGTGGCGAGATGAGGTCAGCACGGAAACTCATCTAGATGCCCTATGAATAATTAATAGTACATAAAATGCAGCTAACCTACTTTGGGTTTTTATTATCTTGAACGTGTTACCTATACTACGTACCTACATATGTAGCTTATAAAATATTGAAGGAGCAATTCGTAGAGAGGTATGAGCACAAAGAAACATTGCTTTAAACCTGGTTCATTAAAGGATTACTGATTTAGTCAATAACATAAAGTGATTTTTGAGGTCAATGGGAAAGTGTTTGCAACATTTACGTCATGCACATAAAAGGGTGGAGAATGGGGATGGATATAACCCTACCGACAAAACACGTCGTGCCGTTTCACTCGCAATATTTTGACCCTCTTGATGTTGGAAGGTGGAGTGAATTGCGCAAAGCCTTCGGTTTGTTTGGCCCATAAACGCGAAATACGGCACAATGAAAAATGGAGATGTATCTTTTAAAATCGTCCTGGGCACTATTGCCGTGCAACCTTCTCTTTGTTTCCTTGTTCCAGGATACCGCGAAGCTCCGGCTCCCCTTTATTTAATAAAGTTGACTTATGTTTACTCTTTCCTTCAGTTTTTATCGATTGCATGTGGCAAAGAGTTCCATTACGGAGTTTGGCGCGCCAGATGCTTTTTGCTAAAATAGAAAACTTTAGACGGCATCGGAATACTTTGAATAACAGATAGCTGGTGGTTCTTGTTATGAATACGTTTAACTAGAGTTAAGATTTTCATTTCAAAACAATATTTTATCATTTATTATAATTTATAACTTTAAATTTTCGAACTAATGCAATTATTTAAGAGCTTTAAACTAGAGGGAGATATATCGTGAAACTACAGTTTCACTTCCAAATGTGTTGAAGTGTTGACAAAAGGCAGGTAGTTGTAAAGTCCAAAAGTAGAAAACGATAAAAGAAAGTTGGGCCAAGGGATTCACTGTTAACAAACCCTGAAAAGACGTTGCGGATGTGAATTAGACGAGGGATCGATAATACTCCCTTTAGTTCGAAATACATCTGGTGAACAGAACGCCTTATAGGTAATCTTATGTTACTTCAGCAATGGGAATTAAAAGGCATAATGGCCGTGTTGTGTAGACGCCATTAGTAAGGTCTTGAGCTGCTACTGAATGCCAGGATTTTTTTTCTGCAAATCTATTATCCGCGAAATAGCCAGGAAAATCAATCTGTTGAAAGTAATGAGTTGTAGTTTTATACCAGCGATAATCGATAAATAGCAGCCATCAAAAGGAAATGGAACGGACCACCAAGAGCAACTTCATAGTTTCCAATTCATTTCTGCAATATTCCATTGTGGAAATGTACCCTTATTTTGTTCTTTTCCTAGCAACTTTGCGGTTTCAAAATTTTTACATCAATTCAATACATTTCAATAATTAGTAATGTTACAAAATAATTTTTGCACAATTTGTTATTATTAGTATTATCTATGGCAAATGGTGGTAATTCCTAAAGACTATAAATTATTGCAATTATGTAGTCCGAGCAGACAGCTTGCTCGCATTACTCACGTGAAATGTAATTATCGAATTTATGCTATTATAACGTGCTAATTAATGGCTCAATTCCTCTGTATTATCATTTTTTGTACAATAGATAAAGATAAACTGAACACTTAATAGATTTTCAGAAGCAACTTTCAAGCTGTTATGTATTATATATTCATTAAAGTTTGGGGAAATATTTCAATGATCCCCGGAAAGTTAATTATATAAAACGAGAAAATTCATCTCACAGGGAATATTTGAGCGAAAATAAGGAATTACGCTTTAGTATACATAATTAATATAGTCTGCAAAATTTACAGGAGGTTTTTTTCTAAATAATTGATACGTAATCAAGTTTACCTCAATAATTTCATTTAGCATTTCTTTGAACCGAAGCCATCTATATTCATTACATTTCCTCTTACTTGCGTACCATCCAATCGATAACAATTTGTAGAATATTGTCACTAATAGTGCCGACGACGAATCGTAACGTTACGAATTTCTTGGATTCAAAGATGTATTGAGGGCATTAAAAACCTTTCAACTTAATTTGAATTCTGCAAAACGACAGCGCGAATTTTCTAAAGCTTTTATAACATCAGTACTATCCGCATATGGTTTTGTTGCTCATGTAATGATAGTGTATTCTTTTATTAGTTAAAATTAATGTTTCTCTTTTTCAGGTAAGTTCACCTAGAAATAGCTATGTAATAACTACTGATTTGGTAGGTAGTCCTGATATTATTTTTATTATCACAAATTTAAACTTAAAAATCATCGTTTTTACTCAAAGATACGCCAGGGCTCGAATCATAAGTGGCGCGTTAAAACAAGCTATTTCCCTACGGAACTTTCCGAAAGGGACATAAATAACGCCATTTCGCGTCAGTAATGCCCCTCTATAAAAGTATTTCCAATGACTTGTATTTCGAAAGATTTGTATTCCAAATGATTTGTGTTCCAAATGATTTGTATTTCTGAGAGAACGCCTTTTTGCTGCGCTTTCCCTTCTGAAGACAATTTTAGTCCGACGAGGATTTATCAAAGTTCTATTGTTTCAATAAATTCCCTCTTTTCTAGCGCCAAAGCACATAAACCGATTTATTGTTTGTATGGAAGTTTAGGGGGTTGTTTGAGATGTTGCTATTGATTTAAGTATTAACTTGCAAAGCTCCGGGGGGAAGTTTAATTACACCCTCCTGGGCCGAGCTAAATGTATTATGAACTAGTTTTAAACATTGCTCGAGCAAATGTTGCCACTAGAATATTGATGGGGATTTACGTGGCTGCTGGTCAAGTCATTCATTCACCGAATCCAATTTCATTATTTCGCAGTTTATGCAATGCAAAGTATTTTCTTATTGGTAATTCTTTTTTACATGCTGTTGGGTGTTTAATAAGTGAAAAATCATAAATCAAATCAAAACCCTAACTCTTTCTCGTTGATACCAAAAAACGTGTATATACTTAAGTCGAACCACAGCTGCCATTTAGGAAGTGTAAGGAGGTAGGATTTTCAGAGACAACCCGAATATCGGTTCATGTTTCCTCAAAACAGAACTGAATAAAATGTCCGCAAATTTGTTTAGTAGCAAACACTACATTAAAAGATGTACAGGGTGTTCAGATGAATATATAACATAAAATCTGCCGCTTCTTTGGCGCGCTTTTGCCGCCTCTTTGTACATCAAACAACCCCGCGTTTTTTGCGTTACATATTCACCTGAACACCCTGTATAATTAGCACTTACAAGCAAAATGCATTTATCGAAAAATATATTGACTATAGAAGCTTCCAAACGCCCGATGAAAATTATAAGCAAACGTGAAGAAATAAACTTGTTCCAGAAACACAGTCCTAGGACATTCGACAAGAACTCTAAATGAATACCGAGAAGTAAATATATCTTGCAATGCAATACACTTTGAACTATTAGATTACAAAATCATAGATTCTGTCTCTAAATAATAATTAATTTTTTGTTAGTTTCGTAATTTCAGTAATATATGGTTTCCTTAAAAGAAACATTTAACAGTAATATTCTACCCCTTGCAAACGGAATTTTTAAATCACCTTCAAACGTCCCTCTCCGGTTTATAAGTTAGAGTATTGCTTTTACTCTGAAATCAGAAATCCGTTTTAATAATATATACCCTATAAATAACGTAGCAGACGTCACTAGAAATAACTTCCGTTCTGACAAGGACGACAATTTTCAGGAGTAACATTTCAATTTCTCCGCAAAATTTGGCGTTGTTTAGCTGTCGATGGGTCGATAAGTTTCGAGAAGTTTAACAGTTTTATTAAGAGAACCGGAAAGATTTAGTGGAAAATATTTAGCCACTCTAGTTCAGCACCTGATGCGATTTCAGCGGTTTCAATCAATCTCAGATCTGCTCAGAGCATTTAACCCTGGTGCCTCTAGCGGCAGCGCCGGTACTTCGACAATAGCCTTATTGCTCCCTAATCGTTCCCCGATCCTTTGTCTTTACGAGCAAATATTTTTTGTTTGCCCTCGTCCTGTTCTTTTTATTAGGTCCTTACAAAACCTTCCGAAGGGGATTTCTAAAATTATTTCCAGCCATTACCATTCCAATATTTTTTGTTCTTTTGCTCTGAGAGATCGAAATGGGTGGCTAACGAATGGGGCTCAACTCAAAAGTGGACATTTCATTTACCTTTCGCATTTCATTATTCTTTCCCATTTCAGTTTACTTTCCCATTTAATTTACCTTTCCCATTTTATTTACCTTTCCCATTTCATTTACGTTTGCCATCTCATATTCCTTTCGCATTTCACAGTGACCGATTGAATCCTAAGTGCATTCCAAGGGAGCTATTCAAAAGAACGCAATGTTTTAAAGCCTGTTTACGGTCCAAATTTAAAGGAACGGAATGCTTTCTCTTTATAGCGAGCATTATCTTTCATCGTTAGAAATTTTTATAAACGTCAATAAATATTTACTCCCGTTTCAAGTATCTGAGCGTTTTCATAAAAATCGACCTCCTGAAGCGGATATCTCAGCTGTGTTGCCGATAAAAATGATGAAATGTAAAAGGATTTCTATTTATGTTTACGTTTCACAAGAACGCCAATATTACATGCGAACCAATTTTCCGTTCCGTTTTTATCTCTTCCCAAATTTATTCATTCCTCTTGCCAAGGATAATGTAGTCATCGGTGTAAACTCAATTAAATATTCATTTCCCCTAACCCCGTTTCGCCCGTTGTGAAATATATGAGCTGTTTCTGAATAAACGCAACCCTCAAAAGGGAATATGACATTCTGAAATGTGCAAGCTAATACGATTAGTTTATTCTAAATATTTTTTAAATTGATGTGCAAGTCTTCTTTAATATCCAAGGGTTTTTAATATTCAAGCTTTTTAATATCCAAGCTGTTTAAATCCTATAACAGATTGTGTTACTTTTCAGGCAGCTGAAAGAGCATTACCGGCTTAATTTATTTCTGTTTGTTATCGCTACACACAAAGCGTTGATGAACGTGAAAAGTTGGACTATTTAAAGTTTTCCCCTAATTGTTTACTGGATCCACCGACCGAAAGTAACTCATCCAATTAAGGTGGCCTTAATTAAAATGAAACATTCGGGTAGGGGGTTCGGTATTTATAAGCACGGAAGTGCAGGTTTGCTTAATACGAAATCTTACGAAAATGTTTAGAAACATCATAAAGCAAAAAAATTTCAAGTGTATACCTTAAGGGAACTCAGTAAGCTGCATAGGCATTGAGTAAAGAAGTATTGTAAAGCGATTCAACCCAATGCAATATTTCCGAGCCCATAATGATGCCGACTGATACGCGGCGCACTCGTTGCATTATGCCGAGTTAATTGCACTGAAGATAGCGGTTAGCCGGTTCGAATAAATTACGCGGGATGTCAGCCCAGCGCTACTTGTGACAGTTTAAGGTTATGTCTTCTAGGTTTTCAGATCCGAGGATACACACAATACTTAGGTTTTTAAATTTTATTTCACCTTTGGAGTGATCTAGTTCTCTTATAAAACAGCAAATTTTTCACCATAGGATCTCGATTTTTTTAACACTATACCCATTCTACACAATAATTAATTACTATGCATAGGTACATATCGATGTCTTCTCTTCGACTTCATAAGCACTATTTTTTAAATGACATATATTTTGTATTAAAGCATCTGCGACTTTTTTTAAAATGTAACTCGTATACCAGTAATCGAAAAGAATTATTACGGTAAACAAAATCTAAATACATGTTCTAAAGGTGTATTTTATGGACATGAAGGAATTATTTCATTTGCGTATAGTATTTTGTTTTTTCTTAAAAATTCCATTTTTCTTAGTACCCTTTTTAATTTTCTAAAAGAAATGCTAAATGAAAGCTCAGGACTAAAGATGAAGTTCAAATTTGGTTGGGGCAATTATTTTAACTTACTGGAAGAAATATCGCAGAATGATGCATTTTTTAAATTCTTGAAAACGTTTGTAGCGCCTCGGGGGAAAAACCAAATAAAATAATTTGTTCATTTCCATAAAATAGACCTTTAGAGAATGTATTTAGTTTTTGTTTACCCCAAGTAACGATTTTTTTTCAATTACTGATATACGAGTTTTATTTTAAAAAAGTCACAAATACGTTATATAAAATATACCTGTATATGTATTAGTAATTGAAGAGTACAGGGGGAAAAAAGATGAAGGTGCCATTACGTTTGAAATTATCTTTTTTGTATACAATTACTGGTACCTTCGTCTTTCTTTCTCTGTACATAAGCTACGGAGTCATATTCTCAATAAAAAGTTCTAAAAGTTGATCTTGCTATGCCAAGGTCGCGGAGGACGAATAGTCAAAATTTCGCTGCATCCGCAAGAGGTTGCCTTCGTACAGTGGCCATATGTATAACTATGTAAGTATGACGAAGACAAATGTATAACTTTTCACTCTTTCATATAGGATTATATTAGGGCACGTTTTGACCCGAAAGGTTAGCACTCTATACAATACTCCTTTACACAATGGCATAAATTTAAAAATGTGAAATTTATTGAAAATGAAACATTTGCTTTTTAAATTTTCGATTAATTTTTTTAATGTGTCATCTGATCCTTTACAAAAACAACTGAACATAATTTTAACTTGATAGTACTTTTAGTTCTTGAAAAAAGTGCTTTTTTAATGAAAAAAGGATTTTTATCTTTATTCAGTTCTGCTCTGAGAGGTACTAGTTATTATCTACTTATCTTAGTGTTTCAAATTGTCTTTTCTGTTTTGTATTTTTCGAATTAGATTATGATTTTTCACATGAAAACAATTATTCAATAATTGTTTATTTTGCCTATTTCCAACCGACAAAAATTTAACAAATTTCATATCAATAATTATCCCTGTTTTGTTGTTATCTTGACAATTTTTTGTTTTAATTAATTAACTAGATTATTTTGCATCTCATGCAATAACAGCCTCTGATTGGTTAACTAGTGTGCAATTAAACGTCAAATAAAGTTCAAAATGAAAGATATGACAATATGTGAAATGTGTAATTCTCCAGGTCAAGATGATATATAATGAATGTGAAGTTGAAAATAAAATTTCTTGTACTTTCTTGACTGATTTAATAATTCGTAAAATACAAAACAGAAAAGACAATTTGAAACACTAAGATAAGT
>JAWQRP010001919.1:0-17195 GCA_033557875.1 Quadriops clusia | reverse complement strand
TACGGACATCTAGTTCACGTAATCTAATTTTAGATATTAAAGCTCTATTTGTGATTTTTTCGCATTTTGCTATACCACAACTTTTGTTCCTATTTACATGTAGAATAGCCGTTAGCATTTTTTTTTTTTGAATTTGCAAAAATTTAGTCTAAAATATTTTTTTTTGGCTAATCTACAGGGAATTTCGAAAAACAAAATGCTAGCAGGCTAGGAGAATAAAAAATGGAATATTATGCTGTTTGTTTCATGGCGATATCTATTCCTACGTGAAAAAATATCTAAAATACGATTTAAGGTATGACTAGCTGCCTCTTAAAGATGAAATACTGGGTGGTCCTGAAATGTGAGGTACCTCTTTAGTTTGTTTTGATAGATAAATTAATGAGCTTTGATATATTTGTTATATGCAATAAGATGGATTTTTTAAACTATAGAGCACTTCCGGTTTAACCGGAAGTGACAAGAAATCTCTGATTTAAATAGGGAAATGCAACTTTTTTGTTGATATTCTTAATCTCCATGTTATTTCAAGTATAATGATATGTCACTCGTTAGTTTTAGAATTGTCACTTTGTCATTTTTTTCAATTATTTTTCAAAATATAGGGACTTTTTATATAACAAAAAATAAGTTTTGCTTAAAAAAATATTTTTTTTAAATATATGTAGAGATAATAAAACTTATTTAGCAATTCTAATCAATTTGATATGAATTCTCTTGATGTTAGCGAGGGGTCGGACTGCAATGACCTATTTGATGAGTTTGTGTGTTTGTTGGTGGAGGCCTTTGAGGAGTCGTTTCCGGCCAGGACGGTTGTGGTGTGGTATTAATTCCTATAGAAATGAATCGTGTGCTGCACCCGAGACTGATTTGACTGCCGCCGACTTGAATGACTTCTTTGTGAGTGTGGCCCCAACGATTGTCGGCTGTGTGGGTCCATTGTTTTCTGCTGGCTCTGGGTTGCTTTTACCCGGTGATTCTGTGGGACGCTGCGAGTTCCGGCGGGTTAGTGCGGGTGAGATGCGTGATGCTTTGCAGTCGGTCAGGACTTCTAGGGCCGTCGACGCTTACGGTCTCTCAACTGAGGTAATTAAATGTGTTGGGGGCCTGCTGGTGGGTCCAATAACTGATCTCATGAATCTCAGTTTGAACAGCAGTACTTTCCCTGATGTGCTTTAGTTGGCCAATGTCATACCGGTGTATAAGGGGGGCGATGCTTCTATATCCGATAATTACAGACCAATCTCTTTGTTACCGGTTCTCTCTAAGATTGTTGAGAAACTGCTTTCTGCGCAGATCATGGAATACCTAAAGAGCAACAATATTTTGTGTGAGCAGCAGTTTGGATTTCGTTTGGGTAGGTCCGCGGAGCGTGCGGTTCTGGAGTTTTTGGATGGGATCGCGGGGGTCTTCGATCGGGGTGAGTTTGGTGCAGCGTCCTTTGTGGATCTGACCAAAGCCTTCGATTGTGTTAATCACGAGATCCTGTTGACAAAGGTGGAGTACTATGGCTTTGGCAGCGATAGTCTTGCCCTGATGCGATTGTACCTTTCTAATAGGTGTCAATTCGTAACATTTGGAGGGAGTAGGTCGGGGACTCTTCCATTGACGCATGGTGTGCCACAGGGTTCGATTCTGGGACCGTTACTTTTTTTAATATATGTTAACGATCTGCCGGAGGTTCTGCCATGTCGCACATTTTTATATGCTGACGATACGACTCTTCTCAGCTGTTCATCAGCATCTCGGGCCGCGGTGGCGGGCGGCTTGGACTCCCTTGCGGTGGCGGGAGATTGGTTCTCGACTAATGGCCTCCTTTTGAAACCACTTAAGACTCAGCGAATTCTGTTCTCCCTTCGTGCTTTTGATTTTGATAATCCCCCGAGTGTTGACTTTCTGGTTGTGGCAGTCGATGCACTCTTGACTTGGCGATGTCATGTCGATAAGGTGGCTCGGAGACTGTGCTCGTGTGTATTTGTTTTGAGGAATCTGAAACGATTGGTGTCTCAGGATGCAGCCATGGCGGCGTATTTTTCGTTTTTCCACTCTCATTTGAACTATGCCATCCTTGCATGGGGTCATGCTAGTGCCGCCGACCGACTTTTTGGTTTGCAACGTAGAGCGATTCGTGTTATTATGGGGATTGGCTATAGGGTGGACTGTAGGGATGCTTTCGTGGGTGGGTGTCATGACTTTGCCCTCCTTGTACGTAACAAATGCCTGATCTACATGCACCATAACCGTGGTCAGTATCAAACTATCCAACGAGAAGTGCTGAGAACATAAGACAACCCTATCTTAGACTGGAGAGATCTAGATTCAGTTCAAATTACTATGCTGCGAGATATTATAACGCGTTGCCTGGGGTGGTTAGGGGCTTGCCTGAGTTGTCATTCAAGTCAATGATAAGGAACTTTCTTATTAACAACCCCCTATAGTGCTGACGAGTTTATGGAGCTTGCTCGTGATTGCGTTCCTGGGTCTGATGTTGGGACTTGATGTACTGTGCCGGTGGTCTCGGTGGCTTGTTGCTGTTTGTTTGTTTGGTTTATTTTATTGAATTGTATCATATACTTTTTTTTAACTTTGTTCTATTGAATTGTAATACCATGACTCGTGTAACAACTAATGTTGAAGACATTTAATAAAATCTATCTATCTATAATGTATTGACTACCAACAAATAAATAACAATTTAAATTAAGATAACATTAATTTTTAATAGTTACGAGTTTCACTACCAGATTTGGCGGGGAAAACTTACTGGGTTTCACACAAACGGCGATGGTGTTTGTTATGATGTTTTTTCAATTTACCTGGTTTCACAGTCAGATGCGCCTTTTCTTTTAGAACAATTCGGTGCCAAAACCTAAAAATTGATTTTATCGGATTTACGTGGTATTACATTTTCAACGACGATATGGTTTTACAAAAGACATTCATGGACAAATCTACATGGGAAAAATATAAAGGGTGGCCTATTGAAAAAAATCTTACAAGAATATTATATTTCGAGAATGCCCTGTATAATTTAATTTTATAATTCAGCATTAAAATGTAGCTCTAAAAGTTGTATAACTTTCAATTTGCTTTGTATGTTTTTTTTGTTGGGAAGCTATATAATGCTCTTCAAGGGATATAATTGGACCAACCTGTATTAACTACACATAAAAGGGGGTTATACACAGACTTCATTAAAAACTATAATTTCAACTAACTTGAAAGTTAAGCGACTCACCCTGTTCCCCATCTCTGCGGTCACGCCTCCTGCGGCCCTCATTGTTTATTTTGGGCCCTTATTACTCAAAATTTGGGGCAAAATTACAAGACAACTAATAAGAAACTTCGAACGAAAAGACACCTTTTTGACATTTGCTCGCGTAGTCACTTGTTTCGCGTGCTTCAAGTCACGGCAAATGCGATTTCGTGCGTTTTAATTTTGAACAAGAGTTCGCGCGCACCAGATGGCGCGCGTAACGTACGCGCGAAAATATGAATTTAAAAAATACCCTATATTTGGTGTTTATAGAGCTTAATGTAAAAGTGTATAGAGTAGATATAGCTTCACCTCATTTTCCATAAGTGCAGATAAGTGGGTGGTTTTATTTCCAGGGGCTGCACACATGTCTAATACAGTGTCATCTTTTTGTGGATTCAGGTTGTGAGAACAGATTATTGATGGCAGGTTTTGTAGTAATACAACATCAGAGTTTTGGATTAAGCGGCTATCAAACGTTGGACAACCAGAAATATTATGAGTTACTTCTACAGCCACTCCCCTAAAAATACAATAATAATAATTAGTAGTAAATATACCACCAGGTTGCATTAAAGAGACTATTTTATTATTATTTATTTTAAACTGGGGCACATATTAATTATCTTTTATGCAACGCGACCTAACTGTGCAAGTTTAAATTTTTATCTTTTAAACCCAATTAAATATGTACATTCAGTTGCCCTACTTTTGGGTAAATTCCCCAGATAGAGATGTTTTTTTATAAAAAGAAATGTATATATATATATATATACTATAGTAATAATAATAACAACAATAATAACAATAATATGTGCACATATTTATAAATTTGCATATTGTTATTATTGTTGATATTATTATTAGAATTTACACTGTGTAAGTGGGTCTTAACTGTAAAATTCCACTCACCTTATGCAGTTTTCATTGTTGAAAATTTCATGACGGGCCATTTTTGCTATGCCATTGCCAACAAATACTTTGTTTCCTAAGAAAACCTTCTGCAACCCTTTCTTGCATTTATTGTCTATATCTGCATAAATGCTTATTTTGTCTCCTGGTTTAGTACCTAAAAATTAAATATGTTACATTATTATCCCAAGTAACACAGGACATCCTCCGTTGTCCCTTAGATATACATGGGACGTCCGGCATATAAAATGGGCAACAAAAGACATACGAGGGATGTGCTGTGTTACTTGGGTATATCATATACAATTTATTAGTCTTCATGTTTAATAAAATGATATTTGTTTTCTAAGGTTAAAAACAATTTTCTTAAAATAAAGAAAATGCGTAAAGAATTCTAATTTCATAAGAGTTAAATGTTTATATATAAATATTGTTAAAGTAATGATTACCTGAAACCATTCCCATAACTCCCGGGGCGAATACATGAGCTCCTCGAAGAACAGCCTCGGCACATTTGTTATCAACAAGGACTTCTTTCTCTATGGGATTGAGATCATCAGAATTAAGGGCCCAATTGTGTACCAAAATTGTGTCTTTCAGAACAGGATCAATTGCTACTTTGGGTTTTTCTCTAGTGTATTGATCTGAAAGCTGAAAAAAATCATACGAACAAATTATATAAAGAGTTAAATTAATTTCTTTCCATTTAAAGAAAATTAATTTAATAATAGTATATTAATAAAAGTAGTATCATAAAAAATAAGTAGAATTATACAAGTAGTGTAATAATAAAAATTGAAATATACAGGGTATCCTCATAGAAAACTTAAAGACCACTAAAATCAGAAATTGCTGTAAATTTAGTGGTAAAACTATGCTAAATCCGTTATATATGTTTGTATGCACATGTACAAGATTTCGAAACGTAATAAAAGGTCCAACGTGGAAGAGAAATCGGATTTAACAAATAATAATGCGTTATATTGTGCAACCGCTTATGTGGAGACAAAGAAAAATTCAAAAAAGTAAATATGAATAAAATAACAATTATTACTTTTTGAACGTCATTCTCTATTATGTGGAGCGCTTCCTCCGGGTCGTACTTTCTGGTATTCACACGAAAAGAAGACATTTTCGGACTTGTGCAAAGCCATTCCAGAAGTGGGCCCATTTTGAAAGTTTCAAACTGGAAGAAAAGGC
This sequence comes from Quadriops clusia, assembly GCA_033557875.1. Taxonomy (NCBI): domain Eukaryota; kingdom Metazoa; phylum Arthropoda; class Insecta; order Coleoptera; family Hydrophilidae; genus Quadriops; species Quadriops clusia. Next base: position 11,827 of record JAWQRP010001919.1, on the reverse strand, counting down.
GCGCGGTTTAATTGAAGCAGCGAAGCCAACATTAAAAAATTACAATACCTAACGGTCAACGTTGCAAATGCGCAACATATTAGACAATACCTGGGAATTTTCCTCGCTATTTATTCCCCGAAGGAAATATCCGACGTCCACATCATCCTTAAACGGTGACGTGGGATATGGCATATTGGGATCATCAATTTATTACAGATTCTTAATGCAAGTTTTACTTTCCGCGGATATATATTAAAGGTCTGAGCTAAAGTTCCAACCAACGAGTTCCAACTTATCAGTCAGCATAGCAGTTGGCTGTCCGTAGGGAAGTTTCCCGGTTGTGTTGGCTAAAGTGGCGGTGGGATCACGTGCTCCATTTCTGACCAATCAAATCAGCTCGTGGCAAGCAAGACGTGGCACAAAGTCGAACTATTTCTTTCCACGTCCGCCATTTTGACGTAGAAAAAGAGTTTTGGGAGGATTGTGATACTGTGATAGCGTTTTTATTATAAATATTGCAAGACACAGTTTTGTTAAAGCGCGTAAGTACTCACCAATTAAACTATTAATCCGTTTTTCTGCCCGATAAATCGTCGACGATCCCATCCGATGCTTAATTTCTATTGTTTTCTTGTGAAAATACTTGGGAGTTGGTTGTCTGACACTTGCGGCTAATCGGCGTTTTACAAAATCTGCTACTTTTCAAAGGAGAAAACCAATATCTTTTTTTTTTATATACTTTCGACGCCATCGGCAGTTTTCTAAACGGCCTTACCTTCGCTAAAGGGTTAAACACCTGCCTACTTGATGATGTGATGTGTCACCGAACTAACTCATTTTGAATTTCAGGTTGAAGTGCAAAGGCCGTCGACATGGGGAACATGTTTGCAGGTTTGTTTAAAGGCCTCTTTGGCAAAAAGGAAATGAGAATACTTATGGTAGGATTGGACGCTGCGGGTAAAACCACTATTTTGTATAAATTAAAGTTAGGAGAAATAGTTACTACTATACCCACTATTGGTAAGTATTCGTCCTTCTTCTTTCACTTATTACCTGTTGACATGTATAGAGTTCTTTTGACATATGTCAAATTCGGGAAAAATTAGGTTAACTGCTTGTCTACTCTGACAGATGGTGATGACTCGTGTGTTCTGTTGTCTCGGGCGGAAATGTCAAATGTCGGATTGATATGTCTCGATTCATTGTCTTAAGTGTTTTCATGCTTATTGCGTATGCGTATATAGGTTTTTGATTTGTTCATTTATATGTTTCAAACTTTTCGTTATTAGGTTGTGGCAATAATATTGTCTAGGTTTTTTCATTAATTTTTTTAGTCCACGCACACATTAGAGAACACAATGACCAGATGGAAATTCGAACATTGGGCCATATTACGTATCTTTTTAGTTCAGTTAGCGACATCGTTAACCTCCAATTTGTATATGAATTTGTATACAAATCGGGGATTAGCGATGTCGCTAACTGAACTAAAAAGATACGTAATACGGCCGATTGGCTAAATTTCCAGAAATCTTAATCTCTGGCATCATTTGGTCTATGATGCGGAAATAGGACGACGTTAAATAACCGAATAAAAAAAAAGTATCAGGAGCCCTGATGTTTAAAGTACAAATGGATTTTCAAAATGTTCTATTTCTGTTTGTTGAGCATAAACATTTTGGAAACGATTTTGCGTTCGGTAAATTTATGTCTGCCAATACATAGTTTTCAATTCGTTTATCTTCTTAGTTTTTTTATAATAAATATAATGTGAAACAATGCCAATAATTACATTTCCCAATGAGAGAAATGAATATTGCACTTTTAATTTCTGTTAATAATTTGTTAATTAGCTCTCTTCTTCCTTGTAACATTATCTTTACTTTATTGCGGTAATCCGAGAGATTGACGAGGAAAACTAATTTACAAATCCACTGAAAATATGATAGTTCTGGAATTTAATAAATAAATGGATATTTAAATTTCCGTTCTTAACTCTAAACAATCTTCATATTCCGCACAAGTATCATCTATAACTACTAAAACTATTCGGTAATTCGTAGAACTATTACTACAAATGTAATGAAATGATATCCATGACATTTTTCTAATTCATAGAAAGATGCTCCAGATTTGTTTCGTAATTTTTTTTTTATTGATTATTTTAGACCTACCATGTTTAGTACATCGTTTGAAATGTATAGGTTTTTTTCTTCAAATAATACCTAATTAGTTGCGTAACTATAAGGTGCTTTACTTTGGTTAAGGTATAAATGAGACAATTTAAAATAGTCACCGAATTTTAGATACATGAAATTTTCATTTTTATGATGCAAGTGTATAAAGGTATAACTCTTGGTTTATGCTCGTTCAATTTACTAAGATCCTTTCAACCACAGAAAGTTTATTGCATGAACTTAGTGAATAGGCGATTAATAGGAATGAAACGCAAATACAAAAATAAGTATCATTGCATCCATTTGACCAACTTCCGAAATTCATAATAAAAGAAAACAAAAACACTGTTAGTAATAAATAATTATTTAATAATAATAATTAAACCTGAATTTTTTTTTAGAATAATATAAGAGATTCGTAAAATTTATTTATAAAAATTTTAATTTTGTTTTTTGAGAAATAAAAATTAAAACTTAATGAATTTTGTATAAATATTATGACATAACACTTAATGTTTTATTAAAATGTAGTTGGTCAACCTTTCAAAGATTAAAATGAAATTACTAGTAGTGAGTATTACCGCAAGTATTACTAACTGTATAAAACTTTTGGGTGAAAATTTTTTGTATAAGACAATATTATTGTAAACAAATAGCTCTATTCGTGATATTTGTGCAACGGCTCAGCTCTAAATTTTTTAAGCTTTAGTCACATATTATATTGTGCATCAATGTGTATAATCTTAAATATTTTGATTTTTTTGGCATAAGAAAGTTATTTTTTTTTATGTCCAAAGTCAAATGTACTACTTTTCTTTCTTTCATTTTTCAGGTTTTAATGTTGAGACTGTAGAATATAAGAACATAAGTTTCACGGTATGGGATGTGGGCGGCCAAGATAAAATTAGACCATTATGGAGACATTATTTTCAAAATACCCAGGTAATACTGAAATTATATCACATGATGTAATAGAACTAACACATAATATAATACAACCTACACATAATATAATACAACTAACACTTAACATAAATACATACAACGAACTTCAAATAATTAAGTTGTCTCCGTGCTGTAATGAAAATAGAACATTGAAAGAGATGACTTGTTTGCGCAGGGCCTAATATTCGTAGTGGACAGCAACGACAGAGAGCGGATCGGAGAGGCGAAGGATGAGCTCATGAGGATGCTGGCGGAGGACGAGCTGAGAGACGCCGTGCTGTTGATTTTCGCGAACAAACAGGACCTGCCGAACGCCATGAACGCAGCTGAAATCACAGACAAATTGGGGCTCCATTCGCTACGAAACCGCAATTGGTACATCCAAGCGACCTGTGCGACCAGCGGAGATGGCCTCTACGAGGGCCTCGACTGGCTGTCCAACCAATTGAAGAACGCCAACCGCTAAAAGTCTGTGCGAGTGTTGCAATCCTCCGAGTGATGGTTGTATGCGGTCAGAGAATACTGGGTGGACTACTTGATTATTATTCAGTGTTACATTACCATATGTTGCAATTAAATCAATTTTTATATTTATATATATATATATACAATGTGTATTCGTTATTTATGTACTACTGTTTGTCTGATGTATAATACCACTTCCGACTAAACTACTTAGTTTAATAATACAATTATATTATTGTGCTAAATGAATTAATAAATTAATTACACTGCATATTTAAACCGCCAGACTTTTCATTCACTTGAAACGAACCGATTTAATACCGCCACTGGTCAATTCTGTCAGGCAAGCCGTATGTACGTAATATTACGAAATATTATAGAAATTCTGACACTGTAGATACAACTGTGAGATTATTATAATATACTTAACAATAAGTTATTTAAAAAATCAGAAATTAATCCCCATTTGTTTCAAAGGATTGTAAGGATGTAATAATAGCGTATTTTTTATACAATAAGCTTTTTTATTTTTTACTTTAGCATTAAATTTGTTGTAACATATGGTAGGAGAGACCCTGTTCTTTCTATTAATAGAACTTTATTATAAAAGCTGAGCTCACTGGCTCATCTACTACGCAATTTCTTTTTTTCTATGTTCATACATTGAAGTAATCCAAAGTAACGCAAAAAAAAGTACTTGTGCCCAAGCGGATTCATTTTTGTGCTGTTTTTTTTTGTGTTTCGTTGCACCAAAACCGGGTGTAGGTTTTATTTGATGAGCAGTTTCCGTTTGTCTCACTCCTTTGATATTTCGTTTAGATGATGTATTTTATTATTTATATTTTGGAAATTGGCTTAAATCTTAAAAACATTCCCGTTTGTCAAAGCTGTATTATCAAATAAAAAATTATCCTATTAAGAGCTGTGTACTTTGGTTATTTTTCTTTCCTCCCTCCTAATTACTAACTCCCCTATTTACATGTTTTGGAACACTTGAACTGGGAAATAAAACACCACATCAATAAGAACAATTTATATTCCTTGGAATTAGCAATCGTTCTGTGTCAATTTTCTTATCCTCTAGGAGTTTATAGATTTTCGCCCTCAGACCTGCTTCTATTTCGTTCTTCCGGCCGAATATCCAGAAGCTATCTAAAGTAATAGATCAAAATTAGAAGAAAGATTCATCAGAATACTACATATACCACATATTGAGGTAATGTAACATTAGTTAATGCTGTGAGAAATCACAAATGGCCATGTATACAGATACTGATTATATGTATACGTATTACTTCTACCATTTATATAGTAGGACAAAGTTTATGAAAAGCCAAATAAGGTAAATAGAATAAGTTCTGTGCTAGATACTGAACCGCAATAACTAACATTTTGACTGTTTAGTTTTATGTTGTTTCGCCATTAGGAGATAATGAGGTTTATGTAGAACTAAGTTTTTTTTGTGATAACAGGTATTAACTCAAATTAGAATCCATTTAAGTAGTATCTGCATTTCTTTTTTGACAAAGTGTACTTTAATAAACTAATGGACAATAAGTACTGTTACAGCAAGAGAATGTAATCATTTAAACCATAATTTACTGTTGACGTATAACCCCATCACACCAAAAGATGCAAGGAGGACGACAAATGTAAATAATGCCCAAATGAACAATACCTTCCACACGTCACAATAAGAGGGAATGTACTACTGTTCCGCGACAAGTTGGTTTTATTTGCATAAATCAAGCTTATGAAGGGTTCTATAAGCGAACGTATTTCAAAAAACAATATTTACATTGACGAGTAAATAAAAAAAAATGTTTCGAAAATTTTCATATTAAATTATTAAATATAATTTGATATTTTCTTTTTTATTTATTTTAATCTTTCAACAAAAAGTGACTACTATTTGCAGGATGTACTAATACTTTCGTTACTGACTGCGTAAGCAATGTTAGTTTCTTAATGTATCGTGCATCAGCAGTTAAGTTCAATAAGCGTATAGGAGTTAGATATTAATTTCTTTTTGCTAGTTGGGGTTATTACATAAAGACGCTACCATTAACACGCCCATGTATGATTACATGAGTTAAAATATTAGAATTACTTATCTGCCGTGCTTTTTAAAATTAACGTATGTGTTAAAAAGTAAAAAATGTGTTTTTGTTGCCACAGTATTCTAGATTATGTTATCTTTTATTCCATATAATAAATATAACTGTAACCAATGAAGAAACTTTGTTGGAACATTTTATAGTCTAGTTTCGAATAGTAGCAAAATGAATATGTCATATTTTAAACGACTTTTTCTCCAAACTAAATAGTATCACTTACATTAAATATAATATACACGGCATTTATGTACTTACAAATGTACTTACGTATGTTACATTAGTAATTATATTTATTGATAATATCGCAGATATCTATGATAACACTCAGCAATAATACTTACCTACATGAAAAAAACCAAAAGATGCACATTTCCAGATAACTGCGTAGTTAAGATAATCTGTATCCAAGATTTGGTATGCTCCAGCTCCAGGTAAAACATTTGAGAGTCCATATGGAATTCCAGAATTTATTTTTAGTGTTAATACACTTTGATGTTTTTTCGAAGAGTTTGCTACACCTTCGATTAAAGTCCTTCTAAATGGTCTATCAAACAATAATTAAAAAAAGAAATAAAATGAGATTTTTTTTACAAGATATCTTCTATAAAAATATACAGGGTGTTCCAATCTTTGTTTTCTAATATAAATTGACGCCTATTATCAAGTTGGCTCTTATTTTCTACTCTTATTTTCCGAAACAGTGAATAAATCGTCCCTATTATTTTTTAAATTAATTTTCTATTTTATAATACTAAAGTTAACATACTTCTTACCCAAGTAGCATTTCTAATTACGGTAAATATAAATTGCTACGCAATAATATTTTTTGTTTTGAATAAATGCTTGAACTTGCATAATTTAATTTGAATCCAATTTATTTCAATTCTATTTTCAAAGTACATTGTATTCGGAATTCAAATATCTCATGCTTAATTAGCAATGAATATAAAAAAAAACTTACAATTTTCCCTTTGTTTTTATAGTTACTTCCAACTGCCGTTTATCATTCTCCTTCAGATCCATGATTATGCAGCTAGCTGTAACTTCCATCACATAAAATGACCGTTCAATTTCGTACCAATATCCTGAAAACTTATTTGATATTTTTAGTACATTCTTACTTTGTACAAATCACGTAAAAAAACCACTATTAATTCTATTTCCCCTAATTGAAATACGTAATTATTCTACATACTTACTTTTGAAACATCAAAGTTGCTCATGTATCCATATTTAGGGCACTTTCCGAAACCCGTAGCTTCGACATTCTGATCAAAGAAAAGCACACAATTTATGAAAACTAACGTTAATGACGAATATATAAAGTTAGGTGATTTCATTTTCGATTAATTTCATGTTCTCTCCGTTATAAGCCAGCGTTAATTTTCTAGACTACAAAGAACAAGTAAAAGTCCACAAAGGAATTTTATGGAAATGCTTTATGTTGATTACTGTAACAACAATAAACAATTCAATCAGGAACAATGCATATTATTTGCAAATCTGTGCCATCAATATACATGATGTACCTACATTTTCGATGATTAGTTAAAATAATAAAAGAAAACAACTCCTTTCTACTTTATATTCATAGTACAAAAATATATAATACGTAATAACTATGCAATAACAATGCTGCGGAAATAATACTAAACAAACTAATTACATTCAATGGGCCACTATTCGAGGAGAAATCGAAATCCAAATCGTCTGATTCATCGGATTCTTGGTTAACCCTTGTAGCTTCGCATATTTTTTGTACGTATATTTCAGTGTCGCTCACCTTGCATTTGTAATCCAAACACAAAGACACATTTTTCTCCCCCTGCAAATACTCGAACATTTGTACCATAGTTTCACACTTCCAATCATTCCCACCGATAAAAAATTGGTTCAAATTGGGAGTTTTCGATTGTAGGAACTTGAAATTAATTGACGTCAACTCGTTGCCGCTTAAGTCCAAAACGGCCAATCCCTCAAAGATGTTTGCTTGGTTACTAATAGAAAAATTATCAATGTGATTGTTTTGCAACCAAATGGATAAAACCCGCTCCATACCGTTTAGATATTCCAAAGAAAAGTATTCAAATTCATTTTCAATCAAGTCCAAAAACAAAAGGGAATTTAGCCCAATAAACCCGTACGGTTTTATTTCTTTCAAATTATTGTGACTTAAGTAAAGATACTTTATGTTCCTTAAGCCATTAAAAGCGCTGGTTTCTATTTCACTTAAATTGTTAAAACGTAACTGTAACTCTACAAGACTAGCGAGTGGTTTAAAACTATATTGTGCTAAGTTAGTAATACTGTTATTATTCAAGTACAAGTGGTTCAAACTTCGCAAGTTGTGGAAAGCGGAAGGATCTAATTCTTCCAAGCCATTCTCTTCCAAATTCAGAATTTTCAAATTGATTAAAGGACTGAAACTGCTTTCGTAAATCCGTTTCAAGTTGTTCCTGCTCAGGTACAAGTATTTCAAATTTATCAATCCCGCAAATGCCTTCGGCTCAATTTTCCATATCAAATTATCGTTGAGGTTCAAAATATCTAAATTCGAAAGTTCCACAAAAAAAGCATCATCATTATTAAAAATTTTAAATTTATTCCCACTTAAATCGAGCTGTAGTAATTTTTTTAACCCATAGAATGCTTTAGACTGAACGGTGCTTATCGAGTTGTCCTTTAAATTGAGTATTTTCAATAGCGGAAAGTGCGAGAATGAAAAATCACCTAATGTTAAGATTTCAGTCCGATTCAAGCTCAAGATGCTGATGTTGTTCCGGTTGCTGTTAGACAATCGGGAGAAAGTGTCCCCGCTGATCGAACTCAAAACACAGTTTTCACATACGAGCCAGTGGGCCTTGGTCAAGTTGAGCTCAGCATTTTCAAAGAATGACGGAGTCACATTCTGGCAGACGATCTTTTCGTTTCTTGAGGTGTTTTTGCCGCAATTACACGGAACTTCATCTTTCGCCAAATTTACTGATGAGAGAATCGTTGACACTATTATTATTGTCGGCAGAAGCGTAAACCATTTTTCCATTATAACTATTTCTGCTGCTGGAAATAGAAACGAAAAATCATTTATTGAGATGAGTTTTATTAAAAAAAAAACATACTGTTCCTCTTATATTATAATTATTAGGAAAATAGTCTGATTTGAATAATTGATTGAATTTTTAGTATTAATTTAATTAATTATTAAATTATATTATTAAATTACCATGAAATAACGAGACAAATTATTTGTAATAAATTTTTTAATAATAAAAGGAGACTAAGAGTAGTCTATTTGGTTTATATTTTTAATGCAAGGCTTGCTATAAAATGATTTAAGCCAGTAAAATATATTTCAAATAAATCCATTTGTAATACATATTTAAAGTAAAATAAAAGGAAATATTATTTTTGTATATGTTTTATAGCTATCAAATAAAATAAATAATAATAAATAAAATGTCAGTAAAAGTTGTGTTGAGAAAATCATGATTTATAAAAAAAATCTACAATTATTTGAGAATTTATCCAAGGTCTTCTAGCAAAATTATTTTATTTTTTTATGAAAAACTAAGCATAATTTTTCAGATTTTTTGGTACCCTTGTATGTTCTACATTTTAAGTAAATTACTAAACACTTTCAATGCATTAATTTGAAATTAACTGTTTTAAATAGAAGTCTTGAGCATAGATATACAAGTATATTAACACACAATTTACCTAACAATATGAAAATAATATGGTCAATAATAATTAATCTTAAATCTTATAAAATATGATTTTACGATTGCTTAATTATTATTAAGTCTTAATAATAAATTTATTAGATTTAAGTAGTAGACTTAAGTCTATTCAAACTCGCATATGACGTCGTTGCAAATAACAAAAGTTCTGTCTACTTACTCTCTGGCCATTGGTAGATAAGAACCCAAAATGCTGATCACCATTATTCATTTGTTTTTAAATTACACAGTCGCAACAACACAACGTCGTTCATTATAACAAATATATTTGGGAAATGCACTAATTTTGTAAAATTATCAATAAAATCACAATTCTTCTAAAATCAGTTGTTTTAAATAATTTTAAGTTGAAGTCAAGCAACTAAAGACGCTTTTCAGAGCTTTCCATACTACGCAGATTGAGGAATGTTCACGAAATTGTTTGTAGCAGAGATTTGGTATACAATGCTTTCGTCAAGGTCAAGTCATGAGTTTATGTTTGTGTAGAAACCAGATCATGGCCACTTGTTTGACGCTGTTATTTTAAACTTTAAAAACACTTCCAAGCCGATATTTCAAGGGTCTTGTTATAACTAATTTTTTCTTACTTAAGTCGAATATCGTTTTAACTACGATGAACAATCTTAAACCTAATTAAGTTGACAACTTAATAAATGATATTATTAACGAAAAACGGTGGTTTACAAATTTTCGTTAGAATTAGGCTCTTTACAGTAATAATGACTAAACAAAAATAAATGTAGCCCGACAGAAAGACTACCATTTATTTCCTTAAGTCGTTCTCAGGAAACAGCATCAGTAATGAACAATAATTGCAACCGGAATAAAAACGGGTTTTCATCTGCTTTAACACAATGGCAGCGGCTATTTCTTAAATTTAGAACGGAAGACTAGCTTTATAATGACTCTAACGGAATAGTTTTTATAATTCGCGTCCTTAAAATCTACATAATTTTCGAGAGCCCCTCGTAGGTTGATAATTTAAATTACCCGCTCGAATTCCTAACCCAATTCGTTCTTATTTTGTTATTTTTGACATATAACTAATAAATCAAGGTCATCTACACTTCAGAGGATACGTCACTTTAACGTTTGTCGACCTAACCTATGCCCCGATCTATCATATGATTTTGAAGTTTCTTCTCTGACGAAGTTGAAATGATGGCTAGGAACGGATTGTTGATTTTGTCTAATCCGAAACATATAAATAAAGTGCTTAATGTTGCCAAGGAGAAAGTGAAGAACGTTCTGTACATCCAACTATTGAATACGCTTAATGATAGTCCTCTTTCCGCCTTTTATCCACATATTTTTAAGCAAGTGCCAAACTACAGCCTGATCGTCAATTCTATTTACAGCGATGCCGCAATTTATTGTCAACATTTGGACGTGCGAGTGTTACTGTCGACACTGAAAAGCCGGAAAGTCGCACAGATTTCTACCCAAAAGCCGATCGATTTGGTCATGTTCGATAGGCATTACAACCAAGCGGACATTGACTGCTTCGTTCACTCGAAAATACAAAATTTGAGCGAGGACTATGGCACTTTCATAATCGAGAATGATCTAGGTAACAACATAGAGATATTTATAAGCAAATACAGAAAAAAACATATTTTATTAAATTCAATGAACTCCTTAAGGACCAATTAATTTTTTTAAATGCACTAAAAAATTATTTTATTTTTTTTCATGAAAAGTAATAGTAAAATACATAAATGAATAATTGAATCAAACAATTTAAACAAAATTTATATAGTACTTATATAATAATGCCAGGATAAAAAATATATTATTAATTTAGTATGTGCTAAATAAATAATTAGTAACTTAACATAACACAACATTAGAGGGATTACAATAATGTGACTCTTCTTTTTTTTTCATGGTCATCCCTATCCAATATCAGATACTTCACCTTTTGATGAACTTTCCAATACATTTTTATACTCATTCATAAAAGTCCCATTTTAATACAAATTTGTGTATAAAATGGGACTCTTATTTTCGGATAGAGGTAGTAATATACAGGGTGTCCCAACCTCGGCGGATCGATGGATTGTGGCTTTATTACTGAAGATAGACCAAATGTGTATATATAAAGGTTATATTGCATTAAAAAAGGCACCTTCTTAAAATATTTTTGATCTCCTAATATAATTAGGGGGCGTGCAGGGGACATCAAGTCCATTTTGTTAAATGGCACGCCACCATTTTAAATTTTTTTCTTAAATTTACTTATTTATACCTTTTCAACGGTACCAGGTTTGTAATGTCTAAAATCAATATTTTTCGAAATATTAATTTTTTTAGATAATTTTTGGCCAAAACATTACTCTACTTAAAATTAATTCTCAGAGAATCGGTTAAAGGTGGTTGTTTTAAATTGATCAGTGCTTCA
>JAWQRP010001918.1:0-17198 GCA_033557875.1 Quadriops clusia | reverse complement strand
CGCCTGTTACTCTTGCAGGCTTCTTCAGAAGTGCATCTATTAAAACATTTTAAAATGTTTTAATAGATGCACTTCTGAAGAAGCCTGCAAGAGTAACAGGCGAAACGTTAAGGTAATAAAGAAAATGAAGAGGTAAAGAACTGTAGTTTTATTGAATAATAAATAGAAGAGAGCTAGGTAATCCCAAGGAAAGAGTACAAGAATAAAATGAAAAGAATACAGGTCAAGAAGAAAATTACAATTGAACAAGAAAACGAAACCGGTAGCCTTATGAACTAATAAATTCAGTCAAGAAAGTACAAGAAAATTTTATTTTCAACTCCACATTCATCAAGAAAATAATGATTTTTGTACAAGACTTTAGATGCAATAATTTTTTTTAGGATGCAATAATTTTTTAACTAAATACAATAATTTTTGTTCAAGACTTTAGATGCAATAATATTTTAAGATGCGATAATTTTTTAAGATGCTATAATTTTTTAACTTGATACAATAATTTTTGTACAAGACTTTAAATGCTTTAATTCTTTAAGATGTTATAATTTTTTAAGATGCTATAATTGTTTAACTAGATACAATAATTTTTGTTCAAAACTAGATGCAGTAATTTTTTAACTAGGTGCAATAATTTTTTATGGTGCTATAATTTTTGTTCAACACTTTATAAAGTCTTTAACAAAAATTGTTGTACCTAGTTAAAAAATTATTGCATCTAGTCTTGAATAAAAATTATTGCATCTAGTTAAAAAATTATTGTATCTAGTTAAAAAATTATTGCGTCTAGTCTTGAATAAAAATTATTATATCTAATTAAACAATTATTGCATCTTAAAAAAATACTGCATCTAGTCTTGAATAAAAATTATTGTATCTAGTTAAAAAATTATTATATCTAGTTAAAAAATTATTGCATCTAGTTAAAAAATTATTGTATCTAGTTAAAAAATTATACCATCTAGTTAAAAATTATTGCATCTTAAAACAATATTGCTTCTAATATTGAACAAAAATTATAGCATCTAATTAAAAAATTCTATAGATGCAATAATTTTTGTTCAAGACTTTAAATGCAATACTTTATAATAATAATAATACAATAATTTTTTAAGGTACAATAATTTTTCAACTAGGTATATATAGTTTATTGTATACAATAACTTTTGTGCAAAACTTTAGATACAATAATTCTTCTACAATACATCTTCTACAAAAATTATTCTACAATATTTCTTCTACAATAAATTTTCTCCATTACAGATTTGGGCCCTATCACCTTTTGCAGTGGCCTTAGACTTCCTCATAGAAGAATACGCAGCAGGAAAAGGAACCTACCCCCCGAGAAAAAGACGCCGAAAGAACTCTATCTACATAGCAACCATAGAAAAGGCCTTAGGTCTAGTAAACAGCCTTATAGAAGAGAATCGTCTCCACGAGTTAGGCTTAGTTGTCATAGATGAATTACATTTAATAGGTGACCAATCCAGAGGGCCTACTTTAGAAGCGTTACTAACAAAACTAATATTCGCCAACAAAAACATTCAAGTAATCGGGATGAGTGCAACTATCGGAAACCTCGCTGAGATATGTGAATTCCTTAAAGCCTCAGTATACACCCAAGACTTTCGGCCTGTCGAATTGGTGGAATACGTGAAAATCGGGAACGAAATAGCCAAAATCGATTGGTCGGCGAAAAATCCCGATGATTTGTTCATTCCCGATAGAAACGTCGACTTCCCTTATCCGGAATCGTTGGCTAAGATCGATCCCGATAGATTAGGCGGTTTAGTCCTGGAGGTAATCCCTAAAGAATCCTGCTTGGTTTTTTGCTCGACGAAGAAAAATTGCGAAAACGTCGCCTTACTTTTGTGCAAGGTAATCTTCCCAAAATTGAAGAAGTACAAAACAAAGGAAAAAGACTTGTTGATCAAAGCTCTAACAGAGGAAACATCTATTTTATGCAGCATTTTAAAAGTGTCTATTCCCTTCGGGGTAGCCTATCATCACTCGGGTTTAACCGTAGAAGAACGTAAATTAATCGAGGAAGCCTTTCGCAACGGAGTCGTTTCGGTGATTTGTTGCACTTCTACGTTAGCAGCCGGGGTAAATTTACCCGCAAAACGGGTCATTTTACGTCAGCCTTACATCGGGAGAGATTTTATAAATTTGTCTCGATACAAACAAATGGTCGGTAGAGCCGGCAGGGCGGGTTTAGGAGAATTCGGGGAAAGCATTACTATTTGTACGAGCGATGAATTAACGAAGGTTAAGCAAATGTTAATGGCTCCTATGGATTTAGCTAGATCGGGAATGCACGAATTTGATTGTCGAGGGTTGAGGCACTTTATTCTAAGTTGCATTCATTTAGGATTAGCGGAAACGCGATCGGATCTTCACGACATCATAAGATTCACTTTATTTTCTGTGCAACGGCACTCGTTAAATGTGGATATTAAGAAGGTTACCGATGATATTATCGTGGAACTTTTCAAATTGGGGGCTTTACGAGGACCAACGGATAATAGTGATAACGGTAATGGTAGTTCGGCGAGATCGAGTTTGAAAAGTTGTTCCTCGGCGGGATCGTCGGATGTATCTAGACAAAGTACTGGAGGGAAGACGATAAGAGTTAGAATGGCAATAACAGGGGATACAAAGCTTTGTATTAGCAAACTCGGTAGAGCTGCTATAAAGGCAGGTTTAGATCTCTCAAGGGCGCACATTTTATACGAAGATTTAAAACAAGCCCAAATTAATTTGGTGCTTCTCGATTGCTTACATTTATTGTACCTCGTCACTCCCTACGATATATCCGAACAAATAACACCGTCCAAATCGATTTACTACAACATATACCTCCAATTAACTTCCGATGAATTGCAAACCGCAAAAATTCTAGGAATAACCGAGGCTTGTGCTATAAAAATGGCTACGAACCAACCGATAAAGTCGGTCCCCGAGAGAGTCCTCAACAGGTTTTACGTCACCTTGATGCTTTGCGATTTGTGGAACGAAACCCCCATTCATCTCGTTTCCGAGAAGTACCAAATTGAACGGGGCCTCATACAAAACTTAATGATGTCGAGTGCGACTTTTGCGTCAAACGTAGTAAGCTTCTGCGAAGTTTTGGAAGAGTTTTGGCCATTTGCTCACTTGCTGAAAGGAATGAGTCAAAGATTGTCTCACTGCTGCGTCAGAGAGCTAGTCCCGTTAATGGAATTACCCGCCGTTAAGCAAAATCGAGCTAAGCAACTCTTCGCCGCGGGATTTAAGTCTTTGCAAAGCATCGCCAAAGCTAACCCTAACGATCTTGTGCAGAAGATCGAGTTCATGTCGACGAAGATCGCTAGCCAGCTCATATCGGCGGCAAAAATGCTATTGCTTGAGAAAGTGGAAAATTTAAGAGAACAAGCTGAAGATGTTCTTGATGGGATAGACCAACCGACTGTTAGATTATATAGATAATATGGTAGATTATATAGATAATACGTTAGATTACATAGATAATACGTCAGATTCTATAGATAATATGTTAGATTATACTAAAATTTTCCAAAGTTTAAAGATTAAATATGTAAGTCGTTTAGTTAAAAATGTTTTATATATAAAAAAAAGTTGTACTTATTTATGTTTTTTAGAAGAGAAGTAAGCTGTACTATATTTGTTGTAAGAACTTATTAATATGTACTACATAGGTATAATTTTATCTGTGTGCATATAAATGTATATAGATATGTACTATTTATTACTTATTCGTCAAAAAAAAAAGGAAAAATAAATAATGTCAAGAGAGTAATTAATGAATAAATTAAGTCACCTACTTTAATAAAATAATAATAATAAATATGACATGTTTTATGTAAATACACTTACAAATGTACCAAATAATAAATTATTGTTGGATTAAGAATCTATATGAACCAACTAAACGCATTAAAGCTTCCAGAAAGCAAACTTCTTATTAACATGCTAACATTAAAATAGAGAAATTCTTTGGACATCCAATAAAATGTATTAAATTAGATTTGTTAAATTAAATTTTTAAAATTAAATTTATTTAAACAAGATATATGTATAAATGCCAATATATATTCATAATATTTATTTATAAAAAGAAAGAAGTGATGTCCAGATTTATTAAAAATGAATAAGAATGATGTCGGGTTTTGTGTAATAAAATCTTATCTTATAAATTATCATGATATTTATTAATACCAATATATTAATAACAATATATCAATATAAGTATTAAAATATTTATTTAAAAAAAACAAGAATGCTGTCCAGATTTTAAAACTATTGGCACTTCGAGCTCGCTCGCCGCCTCGCGCCTTCGGTGCTCGTTTTTAAGACACTTCACTGGAGTTCTTTATTTTATTTTGCTTTATTAACAGACATAGGAGAACTACCTAAATATTGTGAAATATTTAATACTAAATATAAGAAATTTTATTATACTAATAAATATTTTAATAAATTTGATTATAAATTTTATCGTTGCTCTTAATGTAATATATTAATAAATATTTTTATTTATTATTTATTAATATAGTATATTAAGAGCAACGATAAAATGTGTCATAAAACTTATAATCAAATTTATTATAATATTTATTAGTATAATAAAATTTCTTATATTTAGTATTATTAAATATTTCACAATATTTAAGTTGTTCTCCTGTGCCTGTTAACATAGCAAAATAAAGAAGCTCCAGTGATGTGTCTTAAAATCGAGCGCCGAAGGCGCGAATCGGCGAGCTCGCGAAGCGAGCGAGCTCGAAGTGCTAATAATTTTAAAATCTGGACAGTATTCTTATTTTTTTTAATAAATATTTTAACACTTATATCGATATATTTTTATTACTGCATTTATATTAATAAATATTACGATAATTATTTATTAATATTAATCAATATTATAATAAAATTTTTATAAAATGTATTATAAAATTTATAATAAAATGTATTAGTATAATAAAATTTGTTATAAAATTTATAATGAAATTTGTTATAAAATTATCAAAAATTTATTATAATATTTATGAATATAATAAAATTTATTATATTTGATATTAAATATTTCACAATATTCAGATTGTTCTCCTGTGCCTATCAACATAGCAAAATAAAGAAGCTCCAGTGAAGTGTCTTAAAAACGAGCGCCGAAGGCGCGAGGCGGCGAGCTCGCGAAGCGAGCGAGCTCGAAGTCCCTATAATCTTAAAATCTAGACAGTATTCTTATTTTTTTTAAATAAATATTTTAGTACTTATATCGATATATTATTATTAATGCATTGGTATTAATAAATATTACGAAAATTATCTACTAATATTAATAAATATTATAATGAAATTTGCTATAAAATTTATTATAAATTTTATAATAAAATTTTTATAAAATGTATTAATATAATAAAATTTCTTATATTTACTATTAAATATTTCACAATATTTAGGTTATTCTCCTATGCCTATTAACATAAATAAAATAAAGAACTCCAGTGAAGTGTCTTAAAGAACGAGCGCCGAAGGCGCGAGGCGGCGAGCTCGCGAAGCGAGCGAGCTCGAAGTGCCAATAATTTTAAAATCTGGACAGTATTCTAATTTTTTTAAAATAAATATTTTAGTACTTATATCGATATATTATTATTAATGCATACTAAATATAAGAAATTTTATGATAAATATCATTATAATTTTTATGATAAATTTTATTATAATATTTATTAATATAATACATTAAGACCAACAATGTTGATTACAAGACATTTTAATACGAAAATTGACAAGTGTAAAAACGACACCACTGGAATGAACTTATCTTCATCGACTTGTTGATGATAAAAGAAAGCCAGAGAATCCAACATCCATGCATAGTTTACTATGTAATTAATTGTAAAGTCATATCACATTATATGTCGTCATATTATAATGTAAATACTCTACAATTTCTAATTTATATATGTAGAATATTTTCTAACAAATAGTAGGTACTTATAAGCATCATCCTTGATTACCCTAATGCTATCTGTACTTTAATATAAACAAGAAACTAAAAGCAATGACTATACAGATTATATGTAACAATAAATAAAATTAAAATTAAAATGAATTAAGGAGTAGCAGTGAGTCACTGGAAGTAGTTATAACATTGAAATGGTTATAATTATTAAACTTGAACGATAAAATAATCAATAACTAGAAAAACAAATAGACGTCAAAGTTAAGCACCTAAACAATTGCCTCACTTATCGTTCATTTATTTCGCCAGTAACATCGATCAATAAAACCATACAAATAAAAATTGCGGATTTAATTCGAATCGTTTCTTATTGAAAGACCAAACCGACCATCCTATAGTTAAAAAGAAGAAAACACCTATTATTCCCTAATTATTTTTTTTTGACAAATCATGCTATCCATAACAATTCATTTGACAAAGGCAAATTTGTTGTGCCAATATTTGACATGTTAGAGGGATATTATATATTAAATTTGAAAAGTTGCAAAATCCTCCTGAGAATGAAAAATTGTTTGAGTCTCATTCACGATCTTTTAAATCATTTAGAATGACTGACGTTTTCCACACGAGTAATACGAATTCAATCGCTTAGTTATGTGTAATTCTCCTTGTTCGTTTCAGAATATAAAGTCATTCAAAAAATTGGCGAGGGATCCTTTTCGGATGTAGTAAAATGTGAGAACAAGCAGACTGGGGCCTTGTATGCTGCGAAACGGCTTAAGAAAATATTTCGAAGGTAAAACTGAATTTACTCGGTTTATTCCGATGACCTGCATATTCCACTAACGTTTGGGTTTACAGCGTAGGCGATGTAATGAATTGTGCTGAAGTAAAGGCTATGATAAAGCTAACACGGCATCCTAACGTTCTGTGCATGATCGAATATTTATAGTATGTTAGTGACTTACACAATTCTCAGCTTTACTTAATTTGATAAACATTTTGTTTGCAGCGATCCTCAGCCAGGTAGATTAATATTTATTTTTGAGTTAATGGACATGAGCATGTTTGAGTTTATGAAGCTGAAGAAGCGGTATTTACTTTTTGTGTATTCTATCTCATCGTCCTTGTAATTCATTACGTTTAGATATTTAATTCGTTACATTAACACCAACGACATTAACACTTTTAATTCACTAAATTAACATTTTTAATTCTGCGTGTTTTCAGTTCAGTTTCGGAATCAAGAGTAAAAAATTTCCTTTACCAAATTTTAAGAGGTCTCGAGCACTTGCACAGGAATGGGTTGTTTCATAGGGATATTAAGCCTGAAAATATTCTGATTAAGTTTTTGGGATCGACTTCCAGTGGACCGGTGCATCAGCCAGTATAAAATACTTTGCGCTTGCTAAACTAGCTAAAAAATTGTAATTAGGTAATTTTTAGCGAGAAATTGTGAAGATAGCCGACTTGGGCTCGGTCCGAGGAATTTATAGCACTCCTCCGTTTACCGAATACATTTCCACTAGATGGTATAGGTCTCCGGAATGTTTGCTTACTAACGGGGAATATGGGCCTAAGATGGATATTTGGGCGACCGGATGTGTATTTTACGAAATGCTCACGTATGTATGGAATTTTATTTTTTCCGATATTGTTTACGTAATTTACTTAGCCTCGGATAACGTAGATTTAAAAGATTTCTAAATCTTTAGTATTTGATATGTGTTAATTAGTAAGTAGTTCAGAAAACAACGTATTATATATTAAATATAAAATCACATATATGTGATAAAATGCATATTCTATCTGAAATAGTGATAAATGCACAATTAAATATTTATTTATAAGAAACATTTTATAATTCAATTGCAATACAGTTCAAATTCGCGCCATTATGCTATCCTCAATAGTTCAGGATTTGTCCGCTAGCGGTCGTTATTTTTAACTTGTCAACTTGAAATGATAGGTATTTGTATAGTTGGTTGCCTATATTCAGCACAGAATCAATAGCGACCTCTCGGGGCACTTGATACGTTTTTAATGACCATTAATACAGTGTGATTTTTTTAATATGTATAAAGCCAATTTAAAAAATACTTTTTTATTGTCATAAGTTTATTCTTCTCAATTACTTATAATTGTTCTTTCCGAAAATAATCACAGATCGAAGCCCCTTTTTCCAGGGATAAACGAAGTGGACCAGCTATCCAAAATTCACACAGTTTTAGGCACTCCGAGTAAACGATTGCTGTACAAGTTTAAAAAAAGGTTTTTCGTTGAAACTTAACTTGAGCCTTTCGTTTATTCTTTATTACGATTTCAGGTGCAGTAATTTGTGCAATTTCCCCAAGCAAATAGGAAAAGGTCTCGATTCCGTCATAGCTAATATTAGCGAGGATGGTCGATCTATGTTGCACCTTATGGTGCAGTACGATCCGGATATTAGGTCTAACGTTCGGAGGCTTATCGAACATAGATACTTCAATATTTTAAGGTACTACCGTTCAATGGTACTACATCATTACGTACTGTAAGAAATTTGATTTTGAAATTTTAATTTAAAATAATCTCTAATATATTTTTAAATATTATTATTATTATTAATATGTATTATATTTTAGGGATAATGACTTATTACTTGTCCATAAGAATAGAGGAGATTATCCTCTGTCGGCGTTAATGAATTACATTTCAAGCAATACCTCATATAGCAACGTAAGTACAGAATACAAGTTAAATTAAAATTAATCACGTTAAGTTAAAATTAAATAATTTTAAAATTATGTACTTAAAAATAGAAACCAGATCTGATAAAAACTTTTAATTCCAGACTGGAGCTTCCATAACGAACATAAGAAGCAACTTACGCAAAGCCGCGCAACCGTTTTCTAAAACTAACGTAGATTTATCTAGGTATAGCATGAATAGCAAACAAAGCAGTAAATCGCAACCGAGAAAGCTTAAGACTCCTATGGCGGAACATCGGGCTTTAACTAAAGCTTGGGTTGTCGATCACGATCTTTCAAAATACATGAACTCTTCCGTTAAGAGTGATATAAGTCCCTATCAGCCTAAGGCGCAAAAACCCAAAAATAGTCTGCAGCGGAAGACCTTTAAAGAAGAAGTAATAGATAATTACAGGAAAACAACGAGGTAACCGTTTAGATAAAATAATCTAGCTATTATTTGATTGATTCTTCATCTTTGTCTTTAGCCAGTTGCCTCAATTTAAGAGTGACGAACCAATCTACAAAGGGCAGGAATTTCAATCGAAATCTATGGTCATACCTCGACGGGTGTTGGGGAGAGCAAAATTGCCAATCGTCAACGATTTATATGTCCCTTATTTCAACAAACAAAAATCAACTTGATAGGTATAAGTAAAATGTGATTGTCCCTGTATATAAACAAATATAAATGTAATAGTACAACGATTATCTCATTTGTAGGAAAACATTTACCGTACGTTGAAATTAAAAAAAAATTTTCACTTTATAAAAATATAATTGTACATTATAATGATTACTTACTTACATTCTGATTGTACAATGTTTATAAAAAAAAAAGATACCATATCCTAAGTATAAAATATATACAAAAATAGGTACTGTATAGTATGTACATTATATACAAAAAATAGTACTGTATCGTTCCGAACGTAATGCGACACGGAAATTTTTCATAAAGATATTTAAACGAACTATCGATTTTTATCACGAGTAAATTTTTTAACAGAAACTAATTACTCGAAAACTATCAGGTTTGTGCTATCACGTCTGTGCTATCACGTCTGTGCTATCACGTCTGTACTATCACGTCTGTACTATCACGTCTGTACTATCACGTCTGTGCTATCACGATATATTCGGAACAATACGGTATATGTACTTTCCTATAACTAAAGTTCTGTGGTAAGTTTCGTATGCTTGTATATGTCAATTTTCAACAAACCTTCGTTCATCAGCGAATACCTGAAACAAGAAAAAGAAATAAGAACATATTTTCAATTAGCAGTAGTAGTTAAGATACTTACTTTGAACCAATTACTTTCTTTTTCTAAAATTTTAACATTATCAAAATCAAAAATACGTGTTTTTTCTTTGCAGTGTTTAGTTAGAATTGTACAATTTTCTGTTAATTCTTTATTGCAAGAATTAACGCACTAGTAAATAGAGCAATATCTCTCACCAATCTTGAATTTAGACACAAAGCTATTAAAAAGGTAAAGAAAGCATTACACATAAACAATTATCCCAAATCACTAATAGACAATGGAATTAAAACCAAAATAGATCAAATATACAACCCACATAGAAATAAAAAATAACAAATATAAAAACAACATTAAACAAGAAATTAAGGAATACAACCTTAAAGTATGAATCAAAACACAACAAAAAAATTTTTCACGCAAATAAAAGATAGAAATGACAAAAACGAACAATCAAAATTTCGCTTAGATGTGGCAAAAACGTTGCTTTAAATATATAAAGTTATATAATACATATAAAGTTATATAATACATATAAAGTTATATAACACAAAGTTATATAAAGAGGATCTGCGCATTTATTCCCTTCTACTAAACATTTCATTATTTTTAAAACGTGGACACAACCAAAAAAAAATTGTAATGACAATTATTTCAATAAATTGAATAAAAATTAATACTTACGTAATATTACGCCTCTTCAACCTTTCCACAACGGCCGGCCTTATCCGAGGTATACCACCAGCGCTTCGATTTCCTCTGCCAGTGATAATGAATATTTGCTGATGATTTTTGTTACTGCCCTGCAACTCCACAATTTGTTGGTCTATAAAGATGTCAACTGACGGTATCGCTTCTTTTATTCTTAGGTAATGAAGGTCAATTGTGATAGTGTTGTTTATGCAGGTTTTCTGTTGAACCAAGAACGCTTGAGCTGCTGCTGTGTTTGCAAAATTGTACTTTTGTGTTTGCTCTTTAGCTAGATACGAATAATACGAGGCTACTTCGTGCTCGCCCTTTTGGTAATGCTGCTGAGCCTTCTGGTGATATTCGTTTCTTAACTGGAGGAATTTGTTTGCGTGTTCGCGGTACTGCTGGGCAGAGTGCTCTTCTAACGTCAGTGCCTGCATCTGGAATAATAAGTTCTTCGATTAACGGAAGTGGAATATTGATTGTTCAAAACTTGGATAAGAAAGAACGTTTTATTTAAATTTTAAAACAGAACATTATTGAATTTAACAAATAATTTTTTTATTTTTCAAAGATATTTTTTCTTGACCAATGCGTGTGTAAATAATTTTTAAAAAACTAAATGTAGCACTTATAATGATTTCATATTTGTATAATCACTTCATGTTTTTTTCTTAATCTCTTCTAATTGCAAGAATTTTTATATTGATAATGTAGATATTGTTTTGTTTCACCAATATAACATGCATTACAATTTAAACTGTTAATTTTGTAAACAAGGTTAAAAATAGATTTAAAAAATTTAATATTAAAATTATTACTAAAAATCAAAACACAACAAAACAATTTTTTTCTAGAATAAAAGATAAAGGTGATAAATTTAAACAATCAAACCTTGTTTACAAAATTAACTGTTTAAATTGTAATGCATGTTATATTGGTGAAACAAAACAATATCTACATAATAGAATTTCTCAACATAAAAATTCTTACAAAAAAGAATTAACAGAAAATTGTACTGTTCTAACAAAACATTGTAAATAAAATACACATACTTTTGATTTTGGAAATGTTCAAATTTTAGAAAAAGAAAATATTTGGTACAAAAGAAGAATTTTAGAATCTTTAAATATTAAACATGAAATATTTTCAATTAATTTTCAACAAGATACAAATAACATTAATAGAATTTATAACCAAATTATTTAAAATACCAATTAACTTTCATATTCTTATTTATATTTATTTTATTTTTTTAAGGGAAACTTAGTTTTTATTGTTTTGTGTCAATTAAAATAAAAAGAAATTTTATAAAACAATTTGTCAACATTAGGAACTTTCAAACATCATAATCTTAATATGTAATTAAAAATGAATTGTACTGCGTGAGCTATTTAATATTTTACAAAGAAATGCTCTGTGGAGATGTATAGAATAAAAACTAAAAATTTTTGGTGAAAAAATGGTGCGATAGGTCTTATAGTTGTCGAGAAATGCAACCTAAATATTTTGTGTTGGTAAACAACGCTCTTAAATACATAGTAAAAAGTACTAACCTGTTCACTTTTCTTTTGAGCACTCTTCATATCTTCAACCGTGCTTTCTGATATAGGAGGTTCCTGAATGCTGGGAATATTTCTCTTTGCACTATATCTGGGATTCGATAAAAGTATACTGTTAACAGTTTCAGCATAGGAATTATCATGAGCTTGCAATAGCTCCGTCAATAAACCCTGATCTATGTCCGGAAAGTTTTCAAAAAGCTTGTTCCTCGTTAGTTTGGAAGCTAGATCATCGGGGGTTAGGTTCTTCCACTTTTCGTTTTCCTTTCTATTTCGACTTAAGACGGCTTCTTCTTGCATAATCGTCTTTAAGTCGGTACCCTCCGATTTTTCTAAAGTTCTCATTTCCTGTGCTTGGAGC
Source organism: Quadriops clusia (assembly GCA_033557875.1). Lineage (NCBI taxonomy): Eukaryota > Metazoa > Arthropoda > Insecta > Coleoptera > Hydrophilidae > Quadriops > Quadriops clusia. Next base: position 4,629 of record JAWQRP010001918.1, on the reverse strand, counting down.
TTAGACGCGAATTCTTCATCTTCCTTCGTAATGGTTTCCAGGATTTGGTCCTGAGCTTCTATTTGTTGATAAATAGATTCTATATAGAAGGCATACATTTGCCGGGCAAAATTAATAGGCACTTGAATCACGGGTAACAATCCTTTCGGATACGTAAGGTTAGCGTCACCGAATTTCGAATCCAATTGGCTTATGAACTCTTCTCCTAAATTCAGCTCCATAAACTCGGTGGTGTCACTTCTTTGCGAGCTTTCCGACGAATCCGTGTCTTCATCTCCGAGATCGATTAGCATTTCTGTCTTTATGTTCGTTTGTGCTTTAGCGGAATGTACGGGTAGGTCAGGTGCAATGTCTTTCGAAGTGCTCGGAATAGCTTCGACTTCATTTGGAGTTCTCTTCATCTTGAGCTTCAAGATATGTTTTGAGTAAGACTTCTGATCGAATTTGATTTTTTCTTCGATCAAACGTTTGATTTCTTCCGTACTTTCGGCAGTGTCGATGGTATTGTGACTGTGTATTTGTTGTAGGTTCACAACGTCTTGCTCGACTAAATTTTCTTGTTGCGTGATAAAATTTTTTTGTTGCGCGATTAAATTTTCTTCAGGACTTGAATCAACGTTTACCACATTATCATCAGTTTGTGACGGCTCCGTTTCCATAGGAATTGGAAACTCAAACTGATTGTCTTCATCGAGCAAAAGTTCGGCGGCCCATTCCGAGTCATTATTGCATTTCTCTAAAATATCTTTAAGCGTCGTGTTCGGAACGAAAGGAAACAACTTCTTGAGCTCTCTTAATTTGTCTTCGGCTTTAGAAGCCTCTTCTACAACTTCATCCGTCATAGCACTCTTATCTAAAGTTAGCTTAAACTTAGGAGTACTCTCGGTTTTCGATTTGCCTGGAGTAAACAATTTAGGAACTATAATTTTGTCATTATAATTAAATCCAGTTCTGCATTCTGTCTGAGTATCGCAGTCTCTGGTATCACGAGCAATTGTCGGGTAAACTGAATTATTTACGTAGCTCGTATCAGTAACGACATCGTCCCACGATATCAACGCATTCTCAGGGATTACCCAGGAATCTACATTAAACAAAGGAACGCTACTACTACTTTTAGGTTTAACAGTTTGTTCTATTGAGCGACTATAAGGAAATCCTTTATCGTCTCTAGTCAACTGGTTATTGTTTACTTTATGTTGCTTATGCAAATCAAGATTTAAGAGACCTTGTGAAAACGAAGAAACAAAATCGTTTGTATCCTTGTAACTAGGGTCAGACGAGCTATCAGGTAAGTCACTTCTACTTGACGTTAGTTGATCTACAAGAACATCGTTCTCTAATCTTTGTAAATACTTACTCCTGACAAGTGAAACATCGTCCGAATCATCTTCCGTATCGCTCAAATCAAAAGAGCTCTCAACGGGATCTATTTTATAGGCAGTCATAATCTTCGCAGGAGTAATATTCTTATCGTAGCGAAGCAACATACTCTCGATTTTGTCCCTAGAAACATTGTGAGCGTTTCTGCGGGAAAGCTCTTTCACATTGAAAGCCCAATGTGTAGAAGGCTCCAAAATCGTGATCACGTATCGATTTTCACCAGCCGCTAGCGCATACGGTCTCATTTCCCACATTGAACAATTAGTATTATCAATAATAACCGGTGTGATACCTTTTTTCATAGCGTTGATAGCTCTCTGTTGATTCCAACCATGAGCTTCGCTTATTTTCGAAGCCTCGTAAAAGTAAGTCCCATTTCTTACAAAATAATCATCTGCACTAAAAATGTGTTCAGCGTATTTCGGTTGCCCGATGCCAGAATGAACTATTTCTTTGGCTAAGTAAGATTTTCCGCTACCAGGTAAACCCCTCAAAAGAACAAGTACTTTACAACCTCGCTGGACTAACGAAATAACCCACTCTATATTTCGTTCTTTTTTTGATTTCGACGGTTTTTTTGTGGCGCTCATGGCGGACGGTTTTTTCGGTAAAATCTGATTTTTATTAGCGGTTTGGCTCTGAGGTTTCTGCCGCTTCCTCTCTTTTTGTTCGTCAAGTTTACGTTTTTTCCAGTCACTATCTTCATTTAATAGTTCTGTGAAGTACGTTGATGAGGCGTCCACTAATGAAACAAATAAAAAAGGGTTAGATATGAAATAGGTTTTTTAAAGAATAACTCTTTCAATATTTTTTATCACCATTCGGAGATACTCTAACTTTAAATTATCATTGTATGTTAATTATGTAAACATGTGTGTATGATATTTCAATTTACAAAGTTTATTTTTATTAAAAAATAAAAGTGGGTGATTCACTAGATATTATGATTCCCCTGCCCAGATAAAATCGGTAGTTCCCCTACCAGATAAAATTTCTAATTATTCATATATCATATGCATAATTTGCGAAAAGTTAAACAGTCTATTCACATTTATTACAAGCTTTAATTTAAATATAGTAATAATAAGTGTCTTAAATCGATGTAAAATTGTTTACAAATAGTTTCTTACCATTATATCCATAACTCCAAGCCACAGACTCTATCAAATCTCGATCAAAAACGTTCCCGAACATGTCCATAAGAATGCGAATCACATTCTCTGCGTTCGGAGGATCACTGCTTGTTACGTCGGAACTGGCAAGATCCATCGTAAACTGAAATATAGAGAACGATTAGATTGACATGGAAGTTAGTAAGGTTCTGTATATCGAACAAGTCTAATCATTGTTTAACGTCGTATTATTGACTTGTAGCTATCTATTCCTTATCAGATTAAATGAATAAAGGATTTCGTTTGGATTGTGTAAAAAGTAATGGAATTGATTGGAATGCATGTGTTATATGAGAAAATAATTATTGTTATTGTGATTTTTGACATGATTTAACTAGTTATGTTCCGTACTTATCAAGTAGTAATACATGAAACTTCAAAACTTTTATTTATTTTTCTTCTTAGCTATCCATTTAATTGTTACTTTGTTATAATATAACAATACCAAGCTTCTGTCTGCACTCACTTTTTCATCAATTCGTTTATTCAGTTTGTCTTCGTTTAAATAAATATTGTCTCTTCAAATTTCTTCAAATAGAAAATTACCATTAATGACAACATTTATTATGAAAACACTGATGTAGAAACATTTTCTCAATAAATTTTTGCTTTTAATACTTTTTAACATTTTTCGTTTAATAAAATTTATATTAAACCATCAATGATTAAACTTATTAGTACTTATTCTTAATTGAAAAATAAGACTTGTTGATTTGTTGTTTGAAAATAATACATTGACTTTATAAACAAGTAAACGTATTCTTATAAGAAAAAATAGTTTACTTTTCTAGAAAATAGTTTACTGTTCTAGAAAATATTTATGTTTTTCGTGTTGCAGTGAATTGTCGTTGCCTTGACTACAACTTTGTTATCGAACGGACAACTATATAATATACTACCTGTTTCATAATAAGTGAACCATTTGCATTTTAATTAAACTTTATGTAGTAGTATTTAATAATTGTTAATTATGATCTTACATTTTGGGTAATATACAACTGAATGTTAAACGCTCCAGTTAAGTGTATTAAAAACGAGTGCCGAAGGCTTAAAAATAAAATTATTAGATATTTTAATGGTTTGGTAAATATTCTTATTACACGCTCTATTAATTAGTAAAATAATCATTATATATAAATTATTGTTATACGTAAATTATTGTTATACATAAATTATTGTTATACATAAATTATTGTTATACATAAATTATTGTTATACATAAATTATGCTTATAAATAAAATTGAATGGTTTAGAATCTAAACTTTAAAACAGTGTGATAAAGAAAAATTGAAAACTTTTAATTATGCTTTATGTATTTAATAATTGTTGATTATGATCTTACATCTCGAGTAACATACAACTGAATGTTAAATGCTCCAGTTGAGTGTCCTAAAATCAAGCGCCGAAGGCTCGAGGCTGCGAGTGAGCGAGCGCATCATGCCATTAATTTAAAAACAAAATTATTAGATATTTTAATAATTTGGCAAATATTCTTATTATACGTTCTATTAATTAGGAAAATTATTCTTATGTATAAATTATTGTTATATGTATTTATTGTTATATGTATTTATTGTTATATGTATTTATTGTTATATGTATTTATTGTTATATGTAAATTATTGTTATATGTAATTATTGTTAGGCGTAGATATTATTGTTAGACATAAATTATTTTTATACGTAAATTATTTTTATACGAAAATTATTGTTATGTACAAAAGTGAATGGTTTCGAATCAAAACTTTAAAACTGTGTTGCAACGGAAAAATTGAAATTTTTTAATTAAATCAGTATTTAATAATAGTTAATTATGATCTTACATCTCGAGTAACATACAATCATGGATAAAGAAATTAATATAATTTAATTTCTTTATTCATGAAACAATTGAACGTTAAACACTCCAGTTAAGTGTCTTAAAAACCGAGCGCCGAAGGCGCGAGTCGGCGAGCGAGCTCGAAGTGCCAATAATATACAAAATTATTAGATATTTTAATGATTTGGTAAATATTATTATTACACGTTTTATTAATTAGGAAAATATACGTTCTATTAATTAGAAAAATTATT
>JAWQRP010001917.1:0-17198 GCA_033557875.1 Quadriops clusia | reverse complement strand
TCCATCTTACCTTCAACATCTTTTTAAGTATTTCATGGCAATTAATTGAACATGTATTTCTTATTGTTAATTAGGTTAGTTTAATTTAGTTTTTAGTATGCAAAAATAATCTCACATTGTAATAATTTTTTGGAGCGCCCCTTTTTAGGTGGCGACATTTAACTTAAATGTAGTACATATTTAATTGGTATACCTCTCCTTTCTAATCTTTGGATATTGTCTCTATTACTTACATTTTATTTCTTATATCTGCGGTCCTAATTGAATTTGCGTTTACCTTTCTCCTGCATGGTCCATAGTTCACTTCTGTCGTCATCCTGCATTTAATATTGTAATTATGTTTTACCTATTCATTGTCCGTCGATCATCATTCTTTGTTTTTTCCGTTATATAAATATAGGCAATGTTTATTCCTAGACGTATTCTCGTGTTCACCTAATATTTCTGCTACTATGTTATACATATGTATATAATACGCTCGTATTGAAATTTCGCATATTTTATTATTAATTGTCTAATCTTCTTTAATCGCATTATTTACTACTCTCTTCTTCCAGTAAATATATTTTAGGTATATCATTTCGCGGAAATACCCTTTCGAATTCCATGTCAATTTTTTCGGTCCCTTTGAGTAATTATTCGAAAAACAATATTAAATAAATTTAACTCCAACTCAAGACGGACCGTATAAACATCATTAACACGAAATCTGTGCAAGCACTTTCCTAAAAATAACGCCACATACTTTTCCTTCCATCTTACCATCAATATCTTTTTAAGTATTTCATGAAATTGAATATATTATCTAGTTTAGTTTTATTTAGTTTGTAGCAGAAATGTGTAAAAGTTATCCGTGAGTATTTTATTTTTTTTAAGTATTAGAACAAATCTGAAGTGAAAAAAATTGTCACACAAATATCGTTTTTAGGGAAAGGCCAACCATGTAAATTTCTTCCGATAGTCTGAGGTGTACCTACGGTCATTTGTGAAGAGGGAACGCAGTGCATCAATTCGATTTGCCAGTAAATAGAAATGATTAGAAAATATATTTATTTGTTTGAGTCTAAACTGCATAATTTGGCTTAAATATTTATATGCAGCTCTTAGTTCACACTTGTCTGAGGTAATTAAATCTTTTCAACGTTTAGTTTAATTTTATGAACTATTTATCAATAGACCTGTATACACAAAAGAAAAATCATCAATAAATTCAAAAGGTCAACAAAAAAAATTAAAATTTTCATGTAAAAAAATTACAATTGCTATTTATCAATAGCAATAAATGACCTTGCTTTGCGTCAATAAGATTAAAAAAGAGATAGAACTCATTGGGGTTCCTCTCGATGTGACAGAGGACGTGAAATAACTGGGTGTAACACTTGATGCTAGACTTACCTTCTAAGCACATGTTGAAAATGTTGTGGATTACACATATATGAAGACTAAGTTTACGATAAAGTTTAAGAATACCACTGGACCTTTAGAACCTCCCACCATTACATATAATGGTGAAAGTGAGGGTACTGGGGGCAGCCTATAAGCAGAAAACAACCCGAACAGAAGGGAATGACAGGAGGGGTCATGCAGCCATCCTGAAAGACATAGACATAGGTATGTTCGATTCTGTGGATGACTAACAAAATAACCAAGACGTGTACCATTCACAAATCCTATTGGGTTAATATCCCAACTAGGGAGCCATGGGAACTCAAGGAGATTACACTCAATGTGCTTGTCTTCTACACAAACATATACAAATGTTGTTATATTATATGTAATTTTGAAATTACCTGAAGGGAGGCTACAAACACCATTGTATCCAGCAAATGCATATTTTTCAAGATGAAAATAAGTCATTGTTTTATAAAAGTTATTGTTACAAATATTATTGTAATATTAAACAAAAATAACGATTAATTTTCATTTAGAAACTTCTAGTTGCTTACAATGATGTTTGTGTCTTCAGTTAATTAAATAATAACATTAAATGTATCAGCAATCTGTAAGTCGAAATTAACAGGTAATAACAGAGAAAATACCAGGAAAATAATAGCATATTAACATATTTTTGCAAATAAATCAGTATAAAAGTGAAAACATTTTTTTAGAATGTAATTATGACTATTAACAATTTCCGAAAGAAAGCGTTACATTCTTTTACTTCCATTTTACCTATAGTACAACATCTTTACTGAAAATTAATATATGTTCATTAGATTATGTTACTAAATACTCTAAAAAAAATTTTAGTCGTGAATGTCCCAACAAGGTGAGGTATATCAATGAATAAAGAGGTTGTTTCCTTGTTATAATACTATATTTAGGCGACCGGTTTCAAACTTCCCGGGTCATCTTCAGGCGCTAAAGACCATACAAAGACAATCAGTTACAAAGATAAATGTAGAGACTTTTGCGTATCAATTGGCTGAGGGCCATGTTACATGCTAACAAAACTAAGAAAAGTTTTTTATCAGGTATGAACATCCATATGTATATCTGGGTTTATAATTAAATATATTATTAAAGGATTAATGAAATCAAGAGACCCGCCAGCACGTCAAGAGGAAATTGTTAGGGTTAAATTAGGCATGAGTTATCACTATCCCAATCTTAATTTTCAAATTAAAAACTCGAGATGTAATGTGTGTGTGTGTGTGTCAGAGTGGTTTTGTAACAACGGATTTTGTGTATTACGGCTTGAATGTGTGTGCACATATAGAAGAAATGTCAGATGTGTGTGGAGGCTGGTGCGTTTGTATGTATATATTAACCAATTAGAAGATTTCATTCGGTACATAAACATCATACATCCAAAAATAAAATTCACAACAAAAATTGAACAACATCAAGAGTTAAACTTCCTAGATTTAAACATACATAAAAACCTTATCACTAGAAAATTTGAATTCTCAATCTATAGAAAAAAATGTTTCACTGATTCGATAATTCCATATGATTCATTCCATTCCTCCACTCATAAATTCGCTACATTCAACTCTTTACTGTTTAGACTAAATAACATTCCCTTAAATAACGACAAATTATAATGTAGAATTTTAAACAATTAAGACAATTGCACACAATAATGGTTAGACAATAAAATAATACATAAAATTAACAAGCATATTACAGACAAATTACAACAAAACAACAATAGCACTTCATATATCAATCCCAATAATATAAATATAACAAAGAACAACAAGTATTTTTGCATTAATTATAATTGTATGATTAACAGTAGACTTAAGAATATATTCAGGAGACACAATTTAAATTTGACCTTCAGAAATAACTCTTCGATATTCTCTTTAATTAATAATAATAGGGATGTAACTAGTGACTTGACGAAATCAGGAATCTATAGAATCAGCTGCCCTATGTGCAGTGCTTTTTACATTGGTGAAACTGGACGTAACCTCTTGACCAGATACAAGGAACACATCCGAGATAAAGTTAACTCTGAAGTAGGTCGCCATAGCCTATAAACTGGACACAATTTTGATGATAGTTGCATTGAACTGTTACATATGGAAAATAATTATAAAAAAAAGGAAAATAAAAGAAGCTTTTATAATACACAGAGAAAATAATAGTGATTGCCTTAATAAACAACTGATACTAAACTATGAACCTCTGTTTAAAGTTTTACACTAATGTTATATTCCAAACACTCTATCTAAATCTAACTATGATGATTCACACAAAATTCGATTATTGGTTTGATCCTGTAAACAATTCTGTTGGCATATTAATACTTATATAGGACACACATATGAACACACCATTTTCCACACATTTAATATACACATACAAACGTACCAGCCTCCACACACATCTGACATTTCTTCTATATGCGCACACACATTCAAGCCGTAATACACAAAACAAATCAGTTGTTACAAAACCACTCTGACATACACACTCATTACATCTCGAGTTTTTAATTGGAATATTAAGAGTGGGATAGTGATAACTCATGTCTAATTTAACCCTAACAATATCCTCTTGACGGGCTGGTGAGTCTCTTGATTTCATTAATCTTTTAACAATATATTTAATTATAAACCCAGATATACATATGGATGTTCATACCTGATAAAAAACTTTTCTTAATTTTGTTAGCATGTAACATGGCCCTCAGCCAATAGGTGCGCAAAAGCTTTGTCTCTGTTTTTATCTTTGTATGGTCTTTAGTGCCTGAAGATGACCCGGGAGGGTTGAAACCGGTCGCCTAAATAGAATATCATAACAAGGAAACAACCTCTTTATTCATTGATAAGCCAATATAACACTATTGATGATATGTTGCATCTATTTAGATTTTTGAAATTAAAATTATTTTAAGTTAATTGACGTTTTATTTATATAGTCAATGCTTCTTATTCACGAATAGCAAAATTTTTATGTGAATACGGAAAACGGTCTCAATTATTTTGTCCGCGAATAGTGAAGCCACGAATAAGGAGCATTTACTGTACAATAACAATTATGAGTACATTTCATAAACTTGGTATTTAAAAAGTTAAGAACATATCAAATCGTAGTTATCGTAAAAATAACGACATGCGCCTAATTATAATAAAATATATAGCGCGCCTGCTGGAAGGTACATACCTAGTCATAAAAATCTGCAAGGATAATAAGGACAATAAATTTTTTTGTTGAGCTGTTTATTATCTCTATTACTTCATCCGGTGTTTGCCATAAAACTACATCAAGCACTATGCACCATAACACAAGTCAGTTAGGGTTAAAAGACTACTTACCCGTTATGAAAATCTGCGCCCCTTTATACAAGCTCTTTGATAGTCTCTCGGGGTTGTTCGCCTGCAATAATTGTATTACAAGCAATACAATAAAAAATGTGTTTACATCATGATAAGTATGAGATCATAGTAATTTAAGACCTTAGGTGACTAAGGTGAAATAAAGAAATAAACTTACCGAAGTGGTGGATAAGTTAAAATCCCATTTCCCTTCATCCGGCAATGCCCCACAAACGCTCACTAGGGTGCATACACAGAATAAAGTTAGGAAACAGAGTAGAATATGCATATTTTATTTCATTTGATAACAATTCGCGACAAATTTTTCTCAAAAATCGCTGTGAAATATCCGGTGATAAAACTGTTTGACATTTAGCTGTCAAATTTCAACCAACGACGTTGTAAGCACTGGCACGACGTGATCTCATTGAACAAATTCAACCATGGATGTCATAACTTTGGCCAAAATCGCTTATTCGGTATAACTCGGCAAACTGACACATCTTTTATAACCTACATTTACTTCTTCTTCTTCTTTATTTACCCAGATGCGATGGCACATAACCTACATTTAAATATCTGTCAGATTTGAATTGTCAACGGTCTACCGAGAAATACAAACTAAAAAAGAACAAAATAAAACTACAATCATTGAATAAGTGTACACTACTTATTCAATGCTACAATATAAAATTAAAAAGGTAGTTAATTAAATAAACGAAGTAATTAAATAGAAAGAAAACGTGAACATCCCACAAACAGTGAAATGTAAGTAAATTAAAATATAAACACCAGCTAATTTTTCAATCAAGATGGATTACGAAGATTTTGAACTTGCATGCTTGGCTCTAATCCCCGAGGACACCATAAAATCCATCATGGACATCAAAGCAATATTGGAAAACACTTCCAATCGCATAAAAATGTTACAAATAAGAAATGATACCCAGAAGACTTTGAAAAGTAAGCTTGACGAAGCCAATATGATAGAGGGAAATCTCGAAAAGTTTCGGAATGATGTGGGTCAACTGCAGAAGTCCCAAGAGCAGCTCCTAAAGATCAAGAAAAATAATTTACGTTTAAATATGCAACGCTTGTCAAAAGTCGAAAAAGATAACTGCAAACTTATGATGGACATGCTAAATAAAAAAGAGATAAACAAGAAGCAAATTGAAGGGATAAAGTGTGTTATAATGACCTATAAAGCATTGTCCCACACACATTATAATTATAGACCCGGAAAGACCTGTGGTTTGCTTCAAACGAGAGAAGGTTTCAAAGCTTTCAACCTCCATCAAACAGAACCTAAATTTATGTACAAGTTGTTACAGAATCATTACGGCGATTGGTCAGATATTGTTGAAATGGATGAATGATCTAACCAGGACTTAGAAACTATTTTGGAATTTTGTTAAAAGGAAACATTATTATAATTTATATAAGTTATAATGGTTCAAAATAAAATTTATTTTCATTGCATAATTACTGACACCTCATTTACAGAATAGTTCTGTTAATTTCCATATATAAAAATCAGCTAGTTATCATTGGAGATTTTTCACAGATTTAGCAATAAAATCATTGTGTACATCCGTTCTCATACGTGGTGATTTGTAATTCACGTCTAACAAAACTTTGAAAGCATTTTTGTTGTCAACGGTAACCTTAAAAGTCATAGGAGTCTCTTCATCAATACTGAATTTCGTATTCGGACACATTTCAGTTAAATATTTCGTGATTGTATCCATATTAGCACGTTTCCTTGTTCCAATAAGTAATTCATACTTGGATTCACTTGTTTCAGAATTCTCTTTTTCAAATTGTTTCAACTCCTCCTTTAGCTTGTAGGTATTCATAGGGTCAATTTCTAAAAGTTTATTGAAAATGTTTCTGTAAAAAAAAAGAGAATAAAACATTTAAAAAGCTTGCATTATAAAATGTACGAAAATAAATTGTGCTTTTCTTACATCACCAAATCCTTATGTCCATAAAGTGATAGTTTATATGTATGCTTCAAAATCTCATCACTGATGACAAGGAATTGTTTGACTTCTTCCACCATGAGTTCCTGTATTATTTCAACAGCAACGGGTACGTATTTTTCGCAGCCAAATCCCATAGATCTTGAAATAATGTATCTAACAAACGTAGCTCCTTCAACAGCAGATAAGTTGTTTCTCCCTTTAACCATTATCAGTTTTAAAAATTCTAACTCTACCGTAACCCTTGCACATGTAAAATATATTGCGATCCAGATATTCAACGGAAATTTTCTGTCGGGACTGGAAAGTTTGATGAGATGTTCACAGAATTTTAACAAACATTTTACTTCAGCAATTGAAAAATGTACATTCCCTTTAGGTAAAAGAGTCAAAGTCCTGCATATTATGCGAATATCTAAAACAAAAAAATTTAATTTATATAGTAGTACATATTATCTTAAGGAAACGTTCTCCAAGCGGTGGTTCATCAATAATCATTAATCAAATATCTAAAAACAAGGAGTGCCACATCTCTCATTCATTTTCTTTAAATTAAACCATTTTTATTAGGATTTAACATGTAACACTGAGAAAAACCAAACCGAAAAGAATTTTTACTTCATGTTCAAAGTGATTTGCACCTTCCTAAATGCTATTCTAATCTTCTAATATGTATTTACATGCAGTCATAACGTTAGTGTTACATATTAAATCCTAATAAATATCAATGAATTCGTCTAAGAATCGGCTTTTTTAAAATGTAATAACATACAAGTTGTTTAATTTAAAATTGTAAATTTGATGTGTAACATAAATGACTTGTGCATGGGCTATGAAGAATTGGTAGAAAAAAAACGTGAAAATTATAAAATTTAAACAATGGTGTATGAAATAAATATATATAAGTAATAAAATTTGAAAGAACTAACATTCTTCACCGATTTCCAAAATTTTTGTAGATATTCCATCATATTGTTGTTCAAGGCATGTTTTAGATAAATTTTCATACATATGCAAGAAGGTCATTTCTGGATGAGTTACAAAACGTTTGATAACGATTTTAGCAATTTCAGGACACATTAAACCTGAGTTTACTTGGAAGCTGGTTGAACTTAAATCAGCGTTAATTTTCAAAAGCTGATGGTGTTCTGTAACTGAAAATAATAATTATAAGTGATTGTAAAAATGATTATTTTTGAAAGGAAATGACTTACTTTCATGTTCCAAATTTTTAAAATCCTCGGAAGTTATTGGAATTCGGTATAATCCATGTCTTGCGTTGATGAACTGTTCATAAATTTGTGTAGGAATATTTACCACAACTTGAGTAAGCCACTTTATGAACTGATATAGCTGCAACTTTTCATTTGGATCAAAAGATGTTAACATACGTATAAGTTGGTGGTACTGCTGTATGAAAAAAATTCCGGGCTTCCTAAATTGGTGGTCTGGTTCTTCAATATTTGAACCTTCAACCGTCAAAGTATTGGAATCTTCAGTCATCGAAGTATTTGACGCCTTAGTCGTCAAAGTATTTGAATCTTCAGTAACCAAGTTGTTTGAATCTTCAGTAACCAAATTGTTTGAATCTTCAGTAACCAAATTGTTTGAATCTTCAGTAACCAAATTGTTTGAATCTTCAGTAACCAAATTGTTTGAATCTTTAGTTGTCAAAGTATTTGAATCTTTTGTCATCAAAGTATTTGAATCTTCAGTCATCAAAGTATTTGAATCTTCAGTCATCAAAGTATTTGAACCTTCAATCATCAAATTACTCGTAGCTTGTGATGTTTCAGTTCTTTTTTTAAGGTACGTAGCACGTAATTTAGAAATATCCATTTTTAAATTATTGTCGGTTTTCTTTTTATCATCATTTACTTGATGGAATTTGTCATTAATGGTGTTCCAACAAAAAGGCACATAATGTCTGTTAAACAAAGTAGCAACTGCTAATTTATTATCTACTATTATTTTGTAACAACCTGGAGACCCTCTCTTAACTTCAACTTTAGTGTTTGGAATTATTCGATTTAGGATATCATACACACCCTTTACTCTTTGAGGACCATTCTCTATTTCCACTTCATAACTATAATCTTCATCTTTCGAGTTGTCTTCTATGAATGTATCAAATTCACTTTTCAATTTAACGAATCCATCTCTCGTGTTATTAAAGTCATCCTTTGATGCCAGTAATTTATATTTGAACTGATTTAATTCATCCTTCGATGCATTTAATTCATCCTGTGATAAATTCAATTCATCTTTTTGTACATGTAATTCATCCTCTGACATATGTAAGTCATCCTTAGGCCCATTTAATTCATCAAGTGGTGCATTTAAAACAGTCTTCGCCACATTTAATTCATCCTTTGATGCACCTACTTCATCCTTCGTTGCAGTCAATTCATCCGAGTTATTTACTTCATGTTTTGATGCTTCTAGTTTACTCTTTAATTCACGCTTTTCTACACGTCTCCGTCTTCTTTGTGTTCTTCTTCTTCTTTGTCTTCTTGTTATTCTAACCATTGACGCATTTAATTCATTGTTCAACTTATTTACTGTATCTAGTTCATTGTTCACCATATTTAATTCATCCTCAGATGCATCAAGATCATCCTTTGAGACATTTAATACATCCTTCATCATATTTAATTTATCCTTTGATGCATCTAGTTCATCCGTCACCATATTTAATTCTTCCTTTGATGCAACAAGATCATTCTTTGAAGTTTTTAATTCCTCTGCTATATTTAATTCATCCGCTATATTTAATTCATCCTTTGGTGTATCTAGTTCATCCGTTACCATATTTAATTCATCCTTTGATGTATCTAGTTCACTCTTCGAGACATTTAACTCAGCCTTTAATGTATCTAGTTCATTTGTCATCATATTTAATTCAACCTTTGATGAATCTAGTTCATCTTTTGAGATATTTAATTCATCCTTTATCACATTTAATTTATCTTGTGATGCATCCAGTTCATCCTTTGAGGCATATAATTCAGCTTTTGATGTACCTTGTTCATCCGTCACTATATTTAATTCATCCTTTGATGCATCCAGTTTGTCTTTTGAGACATTTAATTCATCCTTTATCATATTTAATTTATCTTGTGATGCATCTAGTTCATCCTTTGAGTCATTTAATTCAGCCTTTGATGTATCTTGTTCATCCGTCACCATATTTAATTCATCTTTTGATGCATCCAGTTCGTCTTTTGAGACATTTAATTCATCCTTTACCATATTTAATTTATCTTGTGATGCATCTAGTTCATCCTTTGAGGCATTCAATTCAACCTTTGATATATCTTGTTCATCCGTCACCATATTTAATTCATCTTTTGATGCATCCAGTTCGTCTTTTGAGACATTTAATTCATCCTTTACCATATTTAATTTATCTTGTGATGCATCTAGTTCATTCTTTGAGGCATTTAATTCAGCCTTTGATGTGTCTTGTTCATCCGTCACCATATTTAATTCATCCTTTGATGCATCCAGTTCGTCTTTTGAGACATTTAATTCATCCTTTACCATATTTAATTTATCTTGTGATGCGTCTAGTTCATCCTTTGAGGCATTCAATTCAGCCTTTGATGTGTCTTGTTCATCCGTCACCATATTTAATTCATCCTTTGATGCATCCAGTTCGTCTTTTGAGACATTTAATTCATCCTTTACCATATTTAATTTATCTTGTGATGCGTCTAGTTCATCTTTTGAGGCATTCAATTCAGCCTTTGATGTATCTTGTTCTTCCGTCACCATATTTAATTCATCCTTTGATGCATCCAGTTCGTCTTTTGAGATATTTAATTCATCTATCGACATGTGTAATTCATCTTCCAACGTATTTAATTCAGCTTTAGATTTGATGACTTCTGCAGTTCTATCCAAATAATTCACAAGTTCATCGTAAAACTCCACAATCAAATCTCCATGCCCAAAAAGCAAAAGTTTTTCCTTGTGCTTGAATATTTCAAATCCGATTTTCAAATCCTTCTCCTCAAGTCTTTTGCGCATCAATTCAACAGCAAGAGGTACTAAAAATTCTCGGCCAAGCGCTAGATTTAAGGAAATGACAGAATCAATGAAACCTTGGAGAAACTCAGATTTCAATTTATCTTTAGCTTGCTGAATTATTTCATTTATAAAATCCATGGCAGCTTCGGGTCGAGTGTTTTCCTTATAAACCGCGATCCAAACTTCAATCGCCAGCAGTGAGTATTTTAGGAGATATCGGGAGCAGTTTTGTAAGTTTTTGATGTCGTAAGGTGTCCGACTAAAATAGCACTGGTTTGCAACTACGAAACTTCTTGATAAAATGTGTAAATCTAAAACAAATAATTTTTAAATTAATGCGGTTAAACATTTTAGGTCAAGATGTGGACATAAACTAAATAAAACACTGGAATTCTTTGCAATGTTTATTATTTCAAATCCAAAGGCAGCGAAATTGGTCTTCTTACTTTTTTTTAAACTGTGAAGCCTCAGTTGCATTATTTCTAAATTTTGTTCATGTAAATAAAATATAAACATTTATTTTTCAAAGAGGTAGATGTAATTGAAACATTTAATTGAAAATAATACTATGAATTATTATTTTGCGTGTCATATGCTATATTTCTTTGTTAGGTATGTACAGTGTAAAGGCATGGACCTTGAGTAAGTAATGCTTGGTCAAAATTTAAGTTGTGGATATATCGAAGTATCCTAAATATAATAATAATTGAAAAAAGTCTTAGTTTTGTACTTCCGATGTGCATAATTAAAAGTCTCTTCTCTTTGAAAGATTGACCACAAAAACCTTGAAAAAGTTGTAACTTTATGATGAAACCGCATGCCTTCTGATTTCTAATAAACATTGCTATTGCTATTTGTATTGTTTCTTCTTAATTTATTTAATTCGTAATTTATTTATTTATTTCGAAATTTATTTATTTATTTCGAAGTTTATTTATTTATTTCGAAAGTTATTTATTTCTTGATTTATTTATACTTACATTCCTTTTGAATGGCATTGCAGAAGTTCCCAATTCGTGGAGTAACCTTCTGAAAGATTCTGATCAATTGGCTGCTATTTTCCAGAAATTTCAGCTCAGGGTGATTAAAAAATTGGGTAATACATTGGGAAACATATATTCGATCTGCCCTATCGATAACTGTATTTACTGATAATGCAAAGGGGGTCGAGAAGTTTCTCAAAGCCTTATGATGTTTTCTAACTAAAAATTTCCATAACTAATTATGAATGATTGACCTACATATACTACTTACTTTCTTCCTCTAATTCCTTCATACTTTCGAAGCTTTCTGGAACTTTATACAATTGGCCTTCCAACTTATAAAACCTAGAATATTGCTTTGGATTGATGAGATCTGAAATTGCTTTATGCTCTAGCATCAACTCTTGGTATGTTTTCCCAAATGATTCCACTAATTGTAAGTTGTGAGGAGACAATGCAACCAACAACCGTCGATACACATCAATAAGCTTTAAATTCACTAGAACAAGGAAAAACTATTACTTTCAAGCTACATTTACAAAGCTATTTTTTATGAAGTAATTGAAATAAGTGAAACACGTAATTAAAACTTACAGCTTCTAAACATTTGGTAATCTGAGTCTTTTTTTAACTCTGGTACACAGGCTGGAACAATTATATTTGAAATTACTGACTTTACTTCCCATTTCACGGGCAGATACTCCTTTTTTAATAAAACAGCAACAGCGAATCTGTTATCCAAACTTACTCTAGAAAAGTGCTCATTTTTTATTTTGTGAGAGACCACAAACTTCGTATTTGGGCAAATAACATTTAACTTAGACAATAGATATTTGGGCGAAGCCCTAGTTCCAGGGTTCAATTCAAGTTGATACTTAAGCTGTGAAGGTTCCTCTTTAAGAAAGTCACATAATTGATTATTCAATTCGTTTGCCTCTCCCTTAGAAATATCAGCATTTATGACCTTTTCAAACATTTTTAAAACAAAATCTTTATGCCCGAAGAGCATAAGCTTTTCCTTGTGCTTCAAGAAATCTAATCCTCTAATTGGATGTTCTTCGAGTTGCCTCCTCATTAAGTCCACAGAAAGTGGCATATGAGCCTCACGTCCAAATCTCAAGTTTGTAGAGATAACTAATTTTTCCAAGATTCCAAAGTCTAGATCCGTCAAATCTTCTTTCGCTTTCGATAAAATTTCTTTTAAAAATAGTATGTCTGTTTTCATATCTCTAGAGTTTTCGTTATAAATGCTCGTCCAAGTCTCTAAGGGTAATTTTCTATATTTGAAATTTAGGATCAACTGAGTCAATTTGTGCATAATCAGATATTCTTTATCGGACCAGACTATACCGAATTGATCAGACACAATAAATGTTTTTGCCAGTAAGCAAATGTCTGCAAAGAAGATTGGGAAAATTAATTAATTCATAAAATCAATCATTAATTGGTTTTGGAAAAGAACTATTAATTGATTTCAAACAATCAATTAATAAAAAAATAATGCATGAGAACTTACATCTTTTCTGCGTTTCCACAATTTTATTCACAATGGTATTGTTGTTGCTACAAAATTCGATCAAACTAGTGGCATCCTCAAGAAACTGTAATTCTCTGTGATTTAAAAATATCTTAATGATTGATGATAGTGTTTTAATATAATCATATTTTAAATTTCCAAGTGTATTAGGTACATATTTTTGACTAAACATCTCGGTGGGTAAATCGTTTTGGAACTCATAGTGTTCTGAAACTGATAATTTTTTATTGTATTGCCCAATAGAGGTAAATAAAAATTATGCAAGGTCTTCTATGAACGTGAAATATATATTTTATAATTTTATTTAATTGAACACTGGACATTTACAGAGAATGTAAAAAAAAAACGCTAAAGCATTCATACAACACCCTGCATAATTTTTTTCAATGTTTTGTCTTCAAAGTATCTGTGGTTGTATAAGAATTATAACAACTCTTATAAAACATTTCATGCTTGTTGAGTTTGTGGTTGTATAATATTTTTGTTTTAATATATATTTCGAAACTTACTTTTGCCGTTTAATACCATCATTTTTTGTTCCAACTTCTTTGATTTTTCATGAATAGAAAATGTTTTATAGTCATCTAGGGACACTTTTGAATTTGTGGGCATAACCATTATCGTTTGTGTAAAATGATTGATATTTCGAATTCTGTCGGTTCCAGGGGGCAATGTTAGCACATCAAGTAAGTTATTGTACTGCCTTAAAAATATCAAGTTCTGTTTCCTGAGTAAAGACATAAAATTTTGTTTATGTTTGGGATTATCATTAATTTTTTTAATTTCCATAGGCACTACAATTTCCTTATTTACTTCAACGACTTCTTTACTAATTGTTGCGAAATTTCCTGCTGGTGGGTGTGGAACGTTCTGAGTCTCTATTAGTTTTTTTAATACACCAGGAATTTGTATTGGCTTTTTTGGAACATTATGAACTTGCAGTAGTTTTTTTGGAACATTGGGATTATTCAATGGTTTCATTGGAACATTGCAAATGTTTAATGGATTTTTTGGAACATTGGGATTATTGAATTGTTCCATTGGAAGATTAGAAATATTTAATGGCATTCCTGAAACATTGGGATTATTTAATGGGTTCATCAGAACATTAGAAATATTTAATGGCATTCTTGGAATATTGGGATTATTTAATTGTTCCGTTGCAACGTTGAAAATATCGAATGGTTTGTTTAGAACATCTATCGCTTTTACTGTTGGTAACGTTTGCACATTTCTAGTATTAACTTGCACTTCCATTACTTCGGCGTTGGCAGTATGGTCAAAGTTATTTGTCTTTTTGTTTCTCGAATTTTTTTTCTCCATTTGTAACAGCAACATTTTTCGTTCTGGTGAAATACGACCCTGTACCTCTTCTTGTTCCTCCTCATCTGATTCAATTTCATAAGTCTCTCGCATTTCTTTTTGTATATCTTCCATTAGGGATACTTCTGTTTCTTTAAGCCTAAAATGCAGAAAGTTAAAAAAAAAACTACATATGGAAAATTTTTAAATTAAAGGATAATTGTGAAATTCTTACGCTTCTAATGCTTCAGGTGGGATTCCGCCAGTCGCATACTGTGAAATAAATGTATCTAAAGCTTTGCCAAAGTCATAATCACAATGCTCTAGATATTTTTTGGCCAATTCGTATTTCAAATTTGTCGAAATCCGAAACGCTGTAATCAGTTCAACTTTTCCGAAAATCGTTGCGGGTACTTTAAAGTCAATGTGGCGAACTTGAGGCACTATTTCGTGCTTAAATGAGTTTTCTTTCTGCCCATCTACAAGATTAGAAACATGGAGTTGATCGTTCACAATTTTAAATTCCTCTGAAGTATCTAATTTTTTTAACACAAAAGTACGGTAGAAGTTCCTCAAAATCTTTCGGACTCGTTCTTTAAAAACTCCTGTTACCACTATTATTGCCATTTGCTAAAATGGAGAAGAACATAGTAGTTAATTGCATAAGTTCATACTTAAATAAACTTACCGTGGAATAGTATACAAGGTCGACTTTAAAAGAGTAAGGATCATGTTCCGTTGAAGGCAAGTCGGTAAAGATTTTTACAATCTCAGCATTAGAATGCGTTACTGTTCTTATAGATTTTGTTGGGCCTGAATTTCTCAAATTTATAGCAAACTTTTGGTATTGGTAAAATCTGTAAATAATAAATGTATGTATATTCATAGAAAAATATTTCGTATTGCAGAAGGCTTACTCGGCCAACTTTGAAGATTTTTGTTCCGGTGGGAATCCCAGAGTTAGTGAGAAAAATGCATTTGCTGCATATAAATTATGCAATAAGTGCCTTTTCTCCATGCTGTCGTAAATCCGAAAATAATGCTCAAGGAATTGGTCCACCAAATCTTCACCTTCGGAGTTGCACAAAAAATTTTGTCGTGATGGCAAAAAACTTGGAGCAAGCATATTACTGAAACCGTGCCTAACCATTTTTTGATCATCTAGCTTTAGTAAGTTGGGAAAAGTATGCAAAATTTCGTTTATATAATCAATGTAATTATATTTTTTGCACAAAGGGTTTCGATCCAAGTTAATTGCGGTAATTTTATCCGGATTTGAAATTTTGTTGCATACATCAGGTAACGAAGAAAATAAATTCCAACTTAAATCTAATGTAATCAAGTGTTTCAAAGTTGCAAAACTATCAGGTAACTTCCATAAATTGTTTCGAGACAAATTAAGGTGAACTATAACGAACTCTTCACACAAATATAGTACAAATTTGAAAATCCGGGGCTGCGTCAAAGGGCAGTATTCACTAAGGGCCGCATCATCTTGAAAGTTTTGCAAATTTAAGGAAAAGTTGCTTAGCCGGGAGTTGAGAACATTTCGGGTGGTGATTAAGGTTCGGTCACGTATACAATTTATTGGTTCTGTGAATCCTAATATTATCGTGAGTTTAAATTGCACCGACCCAAATTTATTTTTTACTATTAAGTATTTGCGACAAAGAGATTCTAAAGCTGCCTTGCAGTTGTGGACAAAGAACGTTGCAGTACATTGTTTTGGTTGGTCAACTTCTTTTGTTTTACTTTGTTCACTTGTGTCAAAACCAGAATTTGTTCTGTAACCGGTATTCGTTTCATTACTGGTATTTATTTCATTGGATGTGTCCGATTCATCGCTTTCAAACACTTCGTATTGAAATGGTACCAAATCACATGGATGCACAGAGTCGATTATTGTTTTTAAGATGTAGTTGCGATCTTTATTATAAGTGTTGTGCACCTAAAAAGTAAATATTACAGTTATACAAGTAAATTCGTTATGGAATATTTGATTAATTGAATATTGTAATATAGTAAAACTCTGATTATCCAATTGTGTAAATAGCGCCCAAATCCCATTTATACCTGCATACCCTGGAGGATGCATTGAGCAGGATTCAGTGCAAGCCACTATACAATACAATACAATACTATACTTTATTCGTGCTCAAAATACATCAGTATCACGCCCGTCATAATAAAAGAAGAGAACAATTCATATACAAGAACAAAATCAGATGTGCAAATCAAAAACAAAATCAAAATCAAAACATCCTTCATGTCCATGCACAAGCATATTCTTGGATATCGTAGCATGCGGCACTCTCCAGCATGGTTCTAATCCTAGTTCTGAATTTCTTCAAAGTCAGTCCCTGGATTTCGGCGTCTAGTTTGTTGTACAAATTTATTCCCGCGTAATTACCCCCCAGTTGCGTTTTCTTCAGCCTATGGTAGGGAAGGGCAATATGGTTGCTGTGACTGGTTGGATAGTCATGTTTGTCGCTGTTTCTTTGTAAGTTCATTTTTGTAGAGTGGATTTGTAGCAGACTGGTAAGTATATAACACGATGGGATTGTTAATATTTTTTCTCTCCTGAACACTTCTC
>JAWQRP010001916.1:0-17199 GCA_033557875.1 Quadriops clusia | reverse complement strand
CTCATTGATGTTCTTTAAAATGCGACATTTTCATAGTGGCGCAACCATCAACGCACATTCACCATAGAAATCACACTCCTTAAAATGGGAAAATTACCGATGGACGGACGGTCGGACGGACGGACGGACGGACGTACGTACGTACGTACGTACGTACGTTACAACGGCAATTATGTTTGTTGATACAATACATCTGTAATGCTAAAGTAAGACATAAACATCTAACGAAAGTTTCAGTGAATATTGCCAGCTATAATAAAATTAATATTAAACCTCGCAGTATCACCAAACAATTGTGACAACAATTAGGAAGTTGATATAAAAATCGAAGGTATAATAAAATAGAAAATTAAATATGCAATGTACGCTTAGAAAGTGCTACCGAGAGTCAATAATTAATTCGCACTTGTTAATCAATTAGCGAGTGTAGATCCTTTGCAAAAGTACAGAATTTATGTCGACTGGACATGCAGAAGACATGTAAAATTGCCATTTACCCCTTTAATTTATACTGATTTGTGGTCAGACAGGCCTTATTTATTTTTTAATTGCCCCGCGTTGTGTCCAATTTAATTACGAACATCCATCTGAAATTATTTACGGGATTATTATGTTGGATGTTCATGAAACTAGATCCTAATTTGATTTACTTAATTAGGCAGTAAATTATAGAGTCCATATTTCAATGCATATTGATTAGAAATATCACCTACAGATCTGAATAATTATGTAAATAGTATTACCTAGACGCTGCGGTGATGAGCGTCCATTAATGTCCTGTTGTCTTTACTAAATATGTAAAGGACATTCCGGAGATATGCGACAAAAGTCAACACCCCGGGATTTATTATGAGCAATCATATTTACTGTTTAGCAATGAGTTTCTTTGCATGATTTCTGAAAGTTTTCAGTTTAATATAAGTTGTTTTTTGAAAACAGCTGTTATCAAACAAATTAAAGCGCAAAGTAATTTTGTGAATAAAATTCTTGTTTGTATTATTATATATAAATTATTGCAAATAATTTTAGTAGTAGGTGGAAACCGTTAATTGGAACGAGACCTAATTTGCAATTAATTACTAATAGTATTTTATAAATAAAATTGGAATAACGTAATAGTTTGTATACATTAAATATAAATTTATGTGAAGCAAGAATATGGTTTATTGTACTGCGGGATTGCAATTGAGTGTACCCGTGATTTTTAAGGATACCAGGAATTCTAGAAAGCTGTTCTCATTTGATTGTAGGTGGATTTATAAGTTGAAAGTGACAAATACTACTGATGTAGAGTTTGATGTTTTATTATAAGGTTGTTATCGTGCATTATTCATACGTAGGATACTTCACAAGCAATGCAGCGTTATTTTCTCGTGATTAAATGTTCATTGTTGGTGATATATCGGATTACCAGTAAAGGTAATCGTCTTACTTCTTCGTAATGTCCTTCCATTTTCGTAGGCGTGAATTAATAATTATTTATACGTAATGATTGTAACCATTTCTAGAAAACGAAAATATTTCCATTGAAGCTATTTGCTATTAAAAGACATTATTACGAATATAGTCAAGCTTCTCAAAGAAGTATGTTTCATTATCACATTGTGCGCCTCAGCCAATTGTGCAAATTATATTATAGTGTACGCTTAAACTATATACTGTTTGGGCAAATGAACAATCAATAGTTTACATTTAAAGAAATTTAGCCCATGGGGGAACTTGGGATGCCTAGGTTCTGATTTTATAACGACAGTAAAAGTTATTTAGGTCAGATTTGCTTATTAAAACCAGCCTATTGCTTAACGATTAAAATTGAATCGAATGCAAATCGTTCAATATTCGTTATGACAACTGTATACACATAGACACGCTGCATAAAATTTCATTAGGTGTTGAATATATATGTTATAGCCAACCGCCCAAGAAACTGACGGTGATTGATTCTACGATAAAGGTGTGTGTCGAGTGCAGATATTAGCAGCGTACTTCGGAACACAATGTGAAAATAATATGACAATAATAATGCAAACGCATTCTGCATGTTGGTTTGCGCCGTTTATAATAAGTAGTAGGTGGCGCTGAATAGGCTGGGCGTTCTGCTTGCATTGGGGGGTCGCTGTACCGCCTGAAGCCACCACGATATTTACACTTAGAGTTGGAAAAGATTCGCGCACTGATACAATAAGATAGAATTATTGCGTGTGTGCAATATGACTTATGTTAATTATAGGCTAACGGAAAATATGAGTTTATAAATTTTCCTGGCCGCGTTAAATCTTCCTTACGGTGTTTTTGTCCTCATTACCGGCTTGATTTTATATTTTTTTATTAGATTTGTTAAATCGTTTTAAACCCAGCCATGCAGAGAAAATTAATTAGGTTTGCATGCATTTAGAGCTAATGTAAACAACAGGTGCAAAGTTGCTTTTGATATATTTGGGGGAGTGTCAGTGTACAAAGTTTTTTAAGAAAAATTACGTAAAACTACGTGCGTAAGCGGCTCCTAACAAATTACCTTTCAATATTCCATACTTTCATGCATTTAGTGGAAGGAATATCCACAAATAAACCCGCAAGTTTATGAGTTATGTTCTGCAAGATCGTTATAAATAGTTAGCGAAGAGTGATTAATTGCCGACGGTAATTATTTCTAATATTATTGTTATTAGAAAACCATGTACACTAATTCTTTATTGAACTTTGTGCTGCGTTTTCAAATAATTTATCAATCATTTCGTTAATTGTAAGGAAAATTAATTTTCACGTCCTGTAAAATTAAGAACGCTCAAGACATTTTTTTTCTCAACATAACGTAATCAATTTGAGAGTAAAAGAAAGAAATAAGAAATTTAAAATAATACCTATCTAAACGAAAGAAGACAATCGCGCACTTCTAATTTCATAAGAATTAAGTTTTAAAATTCAGCGCGTGATTTATGTTATGAGCTAGAAATTCGTATGTCCGATCCAAGATATGCCATTTTTGTCCATAATACGTTGTAAATGCTTTCGCGTCTGCGTTTTTACAACGATCTAATTGATAACTCTCTAACCTCTTTCTCTTTGTTCATACTTTAACGTTTGTTTTACGTGACAAATACAAATAGCGCTAAAGCTCCAGCTATTGTCGCCTGAACAATTATATAAATTTATTAATTCTAGAATAGGACACATTGCATTGTTGATTTCTCTTGCGTCCAGTGGGAACTCAAGTTGAAAGGAGATAGGAAGTGTCATTGTCCATTGGGAGTTGTCCTAGGTCCTACGGTTAATGTATAATGTCGCGCAATGATTGTATCTTACACCGGCTATCCTAGCCATTAATTTAATAAAGTGGGTGTACATGGTATACCGACCATTTTATTCGTTCAGGCTGAAATAAAGGCTTAAATTCACGCGTTGTATCATTTGCTATATATAAAAATATTTTACGAAAACAAATCGCAAAACCATCAATATAATCACGTGAAATGATATTCGATCAAATTGCATATTTAATATTCGAAATTGGTATTTAATCTTAATTTCTGTTCGGTACATACATAGGTAGAGATAGAAGGTAAGCAATTTTAATTATTTTGGTTTGTTCGCGTAATTAAGAACATGCTAAAACATCGTGTAGCTTGTAACTCACAATAGAGTCTTACAATAGAAGAAAAGTATGCCATTTATAATCAGAGAGAAGCTAGTTAGTTACGCCAGCTAATGGTGGGCACGCGCTCTACACGACTTGGCATATTTTATACTGTTCTGGCGCGTGTTTTGTTACACATCTGGACGCTCTTGGACAATGTTACGATTCTTCTAATTTTTTGCCCTTAATTACTAAAGTTATCTTTGTAATTGGTTCAAATGTCGAACTTCTCTTACTCGGTTAGCTATCCAGATAACTGTATTCATAAGTGTAAGCCTTCCAGCTCTCGATGATAAATACATTCACTAGTCGCCAGTTGACAATTATATCCATTGTAGTAACAACACCATTTATTTAAACATTTTAAGCTGTTGTTCAAGTAAGTAGTAAATAGCCAGGTAGAATTACCCTAATGGGCCCGTTTATGTCCAACATTGCAAAACTGATTTACCGGACCGTTCAGGTCAGATAGATGAAATTGTTGGAATGTGCGAGTAATAGGATAATCAAAAGCGGCACCTTCGTATGAATACAAATAAAATTTTTAATGAAGAGATTGTCTCGTATGGCGAAAGTATAATATGAATGTGCAGTGGCGACGTACATTCCTTCAACAGTTCTCCACCCCAACTACTGTTATAAATAAGGCACAAAATTATTCAAAACCAATCAAAATAACGCCCATTATTGCGAATTGTTTAATTGCACATTTCTCTATCAGTTTTATTGCATAGCTTGAGGTTAACATTCGCTGGAACAATTCTAGTTCGTAGGCAATCGAATCAGTTGCAAATAAAATATATTATGCATACCAGACTGCTTACACCTCTATTGTACTAAATTTATTTGCACATTTCATTACTAGGTAGTTAATGGCTTGCTCGCACCCAACCGACCTTAAAATTAAAAATTCTATCAAATTATAAATATTAAAAACACGTGCCCGCAAGACTATCAGTATTAATAAAGGACAAGTACGGGTTCTTGTACAAGCAGCCATTTCTTTTGTGCTTCAGCTCCACACCAAATTTAATTTATTTCTGCTCACTTTAGGACCAAATAAGAGGATGGGCAAAAGGACCGTCCTGTGCGGCAAGTCGCATGTCCATAAGTTCGTTTGTAATTGGGAGTATGCCGGGCGCACGAGTTAAGTTATTTGGTTTTTCTTCTCGCCCAAACAATTGCATGGAATTTTAAAACAACGTTTTAAAAAGGTATGGTTTGTGATTTCCGGATCGTGCCATTTTCGTACTCCTCTCTCAAAATAGACCTTCATTTATTCTTTACCGGTTATTACATAATTACTTCAGAAAATATCGTGACACGAATAAATGATATTGCGCTGCTCCTTTTATGAGCAGGTACAGACGCAAAATGAAATAATGAATTGTAAAACGAGTGATTGATATGCATCTAATTACACAATAAATCATTTATTCCTGTTTTCAGTGCATTCTGAGTACGTACTTGGTACTGTTCAAGACCCGACACGTTCCGAGCATTCTTAAGTACTGCAGGTGCTTTTGTCAATTCATTACTTTATACGACATTATTCAAATCAGATTAGCAAAAGTGTACGTTAACGAAGTTTTGACTTAATTCCTGCGCGAACTTTCTGCATTTATACCTATCATTCTCATTATTTTATATTTTTAATTTTAAAATTCTTCTGTGGTGCTTATACGTATATAATTTTTCTATTGCTACACCTTCACTTTATTAAAGCTAAAGTTTAATATTAATGAAAGTAGATTTAGATCTTTATATTCATGTTTCTACTCACGAGTTGATAAATGCTCATATGAACATAAGTAGCGTGATTTATGTTTTTAATTTATTTAAAAAATGTAATTTCTGCTATAGAGCTGCGATTACTTTTATTTATAAATTTTACTGAATTGTAGAATGTAAATATTTATGAAAATATACGTTCTTCAGCGTTTTAGTTATGCAATCGAATTAAGACATTCATGCATGTAATACAATAAATTTTCATTAATTAGTACCTTAGTAGGAAGTGGAAAATTATTTGCATGTCCTATGCCCCGCATTTATTTATCAGATCTAATGCAACGTCAAGGAATCTGATTTGCTGTGTTCTATAATGTATAATTATTCATAGTCCGTTTAAATCTTGTATCTGTGGGATTTTTCGGAATATTGAACCATTTACATTACGTCATTCTTCAAATGTAAATTGCATATATCTTATCTGGACGAGATTGAAATAGTTGCAGCTAGAGCCAGCATTCCACAACAATAGTAAGTAATAATTCACCGTGCCAGACCTACAGCACACAACGCACTGACATCTGCTATGACAATACAACTCTAAAACAATATTAGCGTTCATTAAGAAAAATCGTTGGAGGTAATTGATGTGAGAAAAGGACAGAGGCGGATTTCTAACTATTTTCTAACAGTAAAAAAGAAATATATATATATAGACAACGCATGATATATTATTAATAATAAATATAATAAACAGTTGTTCATATACATTAGAACCCTTGAAATATTGCACTTCTGCCGATAATGTTTTATGTATTTATTTGTGAAGACTTGATTTTCTTTTGTGGAAAAAGTTAATAGTCTGTGATATCGAATGCGTATAAAAATAGAAGAAGAAGTACTAAATGCAACGCGTCTTTTTCTGTCATGGCTTTCCTATGGATATCAACTCGACGTAAAACAAAAACTTGATATCTGGTTCCCTTGGAGTGTATTTTATTTCGCGAGGCGCATCATATTTTCTTCAGATACACGTATCTATATAAAGAAATCATAAAGTATTATAAGTCATGAACTTCCTTGTAATCTTAAAATACAAGGATTGCTTTTTATCACATCTGTGATTTATGTTGCTTCGTACGCCCATTCTGGAGTAGTACGTATATTTATTTATTAGATTTACTGGCCAACCACTGCAATTTATGAGCCACTTTCTTTTATATTTGCTATTTAGTTTATAATTGCAGCGGACACTAAATTATTATATTCCAAATTAGACCGTGCAAACTGTTTATGCCTTTATCTATATTCTTTATTCCGCATGATTTGTTATTTTATGTAGTCGGTCTAATAATAGAATACGTTGAATAGTAGCCAATGATTTATGTAGGTTCGTCCATTGTTATTTATAATCTCTAATGTTGTGCACATTGTTATACTCGAAACACATTGAATTTGGTAGCCAATGCCTACAGCTACCAACAAAAGAAACACTAATTCAAATAAGGTCGAGATAACCGAGTTTATAGTTTACGCAATATTGTTTTGATCACGAGTGCATACGATAAAATATTAGTGAAAGTATAAAAATGGTTTCTTAGTGTTGCTATTATTTATATGAATGTGCTTTTGTTTTATTCATCTTAAATGAAAGTCACTTCCTTTTTTCGTTTGTTAAGCAGGAGGTCTTTCTTCAATCAGGATATCGGTTTAATGAAAGGAGATAAATTAACCACAAAGAAACGCGAAGGTAACATTCAAATAATACATCAAAACTTTTCGTTTAAATTAAATCATCGTTGAAAAATCTGGATTATTTATGTGTACAAATAAATGTCCACGAAGGTGAAATCTCATTTGTTGAACTACTCATAAAATCAAATGCAATTCTTACCTTTGATGTTTCAGGGCATTAAGATAACTGCGCCATATGTGGGTATGTGCGATTACAGAAAATGGAGTGTATACGCATTGCCTTTGATTGTAACTGCCTTGTCTCCATACAAGGAATACCAACTTAATAAATTATTAACGGCACGCGTTAAGACGATTTTAAAATACGCGAATGTATGTGTTCTTTTAACACCCACTTTATCCTTATTGCGAAGGTTATTTTGTATAGCTACTGCATCTTTATTATAACGAAATATTTTACTCTCATTGTATGTAAAGCGGATGAATGGAAAAAATGGTTATTGATGTGCTTTTACTTTGTGTTTGTAATATTTCAAGCTTAATGCAGCTTGTCAGTACTAACAAACGCAATTAATCATATTTGATCCCGCTTTGATTTTTCCTCTTATTGACGAGAACCACAAACCAATAATTAAATAAAAACTTTTATGCATCTTAATTACTACACTTCAATCCAGACACCGCCAAGCCGCCTCAATCTAAAAGACCCATATTTAATACTTCTAGTTTTATTTTGCCTCTCCCAATACTAATTCCCTTTTTTGCGGCTCAAGCGAAAATCTATTTCTAATAGAAAACCAAAACAATAAAAGTGGAAGCAATTAATCATAAAATATCTTAATTGACTTATTCTGAATAGAATTAGCGCACGCACTGTTTAATTGAAACCACCAAAGGATAATAAGCGAGTTGAGATAAAATTAAATCATGGCTGCGTCCAGTTTTAATAAAACATGATATGCAATTTTCTGCGGGTAGGTCGCCGTATCAAATATTTTTCACGTCTAAAATAAATTAATTAACTGTACTTTAGTCAAACGTCAACCATAAATTAGGACTGAAACTGGTTAATGTATTATTAGCGAAACATACATTATCATCATTTAATTACATTTTGCACGGGTGTCAATATCTGAGTTTCGCGGTAATGCGAATATAGTTGAATCATTTAAAATGCGGTTATAAATAAAACATAAGTCAGTAATTCCGTTTTTCATGTATTTTAATACTAGTAATAAAGGCAGTTAGTTAAAATTAGATAAATGCCTACATAATTCGGTTAGGATTAAATGTTGCTTACTGTTGTGTTTTGACAGAGTTACCCTGAGATTTATATTTTTCATATTTAACATCATGTGATGCGGGTAAAATCGTGTCGAGGTATACACGTGTGAAAGTAAACGCGTTATACCTGTATATCAATTAAATAAAGCAGTTAAATATTATGAAAAATGTCTATTAAACTTTGATCAATAGATGGGATCACCAAACATTTCAATTTAAAATCACTATTCGCTAGCGAATTGCTGATAATAACACATATTAATTTCATAATATTTAATTGACATTTATTAAGTAGTGTTTACATAACATTAAAAAATATGTAATAGCTACGATTAAATTATAGAATGTAGGTACTTAATATATTTGCATAAACTACTTATGAATGTCTCTGCAAATATAATTATATTAATACGATTTAACGTTTTAAATACTTGAAAGGATGTTCAACACTAAGTGTGCTAATATCAAATCATTAGTTTGTAATAAAATTTTCGATGTCGTACATGCAAGTCGAAATACGTAGTTTGTAAATTACTAAACTTACTACTATAATTATAAATTTATAATGCAGGTACATGTACAAATACAGAATGTTTACTTTTAAATATTCCGTCATAATTAGTTTAAATCAATTATAATAAATGTTGCAACGATAAATAAATTAGAACCACGGCTTACAAAGTCGGTAAACACGAACACAGGTACAAACGTGTGTATGTGCTATCGTTCACTTGTTTGAGTGGGTGTTGTCCCACTTTTGCGGGTGGATTTTTATTGCAGAGAACGAGCCTGATTTTTACTAGGAGCTAAATAATACTCCTAGATAAAATGGCTTACGTACAAATCACGAAATCCCATTTTACGTTGGAAACTCACGCCTTAATTGCGATATATATTTAATCTCATTCTTTATTAATCAGCAAGCAAGTGAATTTTATGCACAACCGCTGATTTATGTCCGCAGGAGCGGGCAATAAATTTTTCAACTGATTGCGGAGCTATTTCAAAAATTCCCCAACGCGAGTGTCAAAGTGTGTTTTGCGTTTCAAAATGTATTAATTATTAGTGATTTATTATTTATCCTGTGCCACTGATTGTGTCATCTAGCGTTATTGTGTGCATTATGCCTGCATGAACTATGTATGATAAAAGCAACACGTTAAACAGCTATTTTTATGTGGAAAAAGCGTTGAAGTTCATTTGGAGCCGGTGAATTTACTGGAGGAAAACCATAGGATGTTGTTAATGCGTGGATTCTGCACGATCTATTCGTCTTTATAGCCATCGGTGAGAATAAATTTTCTTTCAAATATGATCACATTACTTTGAACCACGGTTAACTATTTATTAATATTGCTAGTTGAAATATGACTAGTAAGTGGTACTAAGCTTGGGATACGGGAGCATTAACTTTCTTTGCATGGATAACACGAATGTGCTCACGTCTTTTTGTAAATAAATAATTAAAACCAAGGGGAATATTTTCGTTATGTATAAGCTGACAACTAGGAAACCACTAGGTGCTATCATTTTTTCATAATAATACGTACACTGATCATCAATAAGAATTAGTAATATTTAATAAGTCTTTCGTGGAACAAACGATGCTAATTATTTTTGGTCATAGAAACATTTTCGCCAATACTTAATTTGTACTCTTAATTTAAATAAATAGATACATAGCTGACCTACGTTGTAGATGTACATCTACCACCCACTTGTAATAAATGGTTATCGAGAAATAACAGTAAACGCCCTTCCGTAATTACATAGGTTTTAGCTGCGGAGTTGGCAAATGTCCTATAATGATTATCTACTTTTATATATCCAGCGTAAATTATTGAACGGTAGAAATTACCGTTTCTTAGGTGCTTCAGCACATCTTATTTAATACGCTGTAAAGCTGATTTAAACAAGAGTATATGCTCTTAAAAGCACGCTCCATCGAAGTATTAAAACTTATGTAAAACTTTATACTTTTAATGTGCTCTCTACAACCTACCATATAAATTATACAGATGTAACGTTAAGTTGGCGTTTATCTTATCACCTCTATCACTAACTGTTATAATTTCGCAATTATATAAGTAAAAACATGTCTTTCAATTGGATGGAAGCATGCGTGAAACGGAACTTATGTTTTGCGATAAAAATGAACGCGGAAGTGGAAAATGTCTTACGTCTTATGAGGAAATTACTTTTGAAGTGATGAACAAACTACGTTGTTCTCGAATCTTATAATATATCACAACTAGGTGTAGTAGCTTGATAGAACTATGTATTAGAAAGGATATTGTAGGGTAAGAATAAAATTATAAAAATTCACCTTTAAAAAAATCATTTTAATTCTAATATTGACAACTACATTAAAAGGGTTTTAAAAAATGTATTATAAAATGAACACACTATACAAACATACATACACCGTGAGTCTGAAAGTTCGCACCAAATGGAAGATTTATTTATTATTGGTTTTACGAAAAAATGTTATTAAGATAAAAGTCTCTGCTTTATTTAAAACTAATTATGAGCTAAACAGATGTCACCGGCTACTTCCGGTTTAATAGATATGGACGATTTTCAATGTTGTTGTAATTTTCGAGTTCATTCTTGGTGCGTACATCATTTTGAAGCAAACTGAGTTCTTAAAATTCGAAGCAGAGGTTTGATCGAGATGGAAGCGTTATAATTTTTAAATATATTAATATCAAAGTGAAATACAAACCTCTGCTTCGAATTTTAAGAACTCAGTTTGCTTCAAAATGATGTACGCACCAAGAATGAACTCGAAAATTGCAACAACAATGAAAATAATCCGTATCTATTAAATAATTTGTGAAAATTCTTATTTAGTACTTTATAATAATAGAACTTATTCCCAAAAATACAAATTTTGTTAATTATTAAGCATTTAAAAAATGTACACTGAAAAAAAATTGGAAAAATGAAAAAAAAAATTTTTTTTTAATTAGTTTACCAAACTTCATATTTGGCTATAAAATGTGAACCTGGATGACTCTTTCTTATAACATTTTTAAATGTTTTCAAAAATAAGGGTACTTTACTCTTATACATCGATTGAATTTTGTCCCGCCATGACCAAACCGGAAGTTGCAGGTGACATCTGGTTAGCTCATAATTAGTTTTAAATAAAGCAGAGACTTTTATCTTAATAACATTCTTTCGTAAAACCAATAATAAATAAATTTCCCATTTGGTGCGAACTTTCAGACTCACGGTGTATATTGGAAACATGCAATAAAAATGGTAAAACTTCAATTCATTGTAGTGCATTTATAATCCTTTGCTATTTCTTAATATTGATGATAATCTCATACTATATATCAATCTAATTGGATTTTACTACATTTTTGCAAAAATGTAA
Organism: Quadriops clusia; assembly: GCA_033557875.1. NCBI lineage: Eukaryota > Metazoa > Arthropoda > Insecta > Coleoptera > Hydrophilidae > Quadriops > Quadriops clusia. The sequence continues at coordinate 5,470 of JAWQRP010001916.1, read as the reverse complement.
TAAATTTGTAATTTCATTTCTGATACAGGAAATTTACCACTTATGTTGTAAAGAAGATATACCTATCTCGTATTATAGTAATATGAAGAAAAATGATTTTCCAACAACCTTTAATAATATTAAGTTTAAAATAGTGCAAACAAATAAATTCACTAACAAAAATTTACTTTTAAATATGGACTCTAAAAGTTTGGAATGATGAATTTTAAAAATCCAAATATTTACTATGTTTACGATGCTGAAAATCATTAAATTAACTGGAAAGACTACAAAGAAGGCACCAAAGATAAATAACATTTTTAACTTGATTTTTTAATAACAATATTTAGAAAATTGTATAAACTTTACTTTTGGAAACAATATTTGGTGAATTATTAGAAAATTTCGTTTTTGGATAACTCATATTATAAACCATGAAAAATAATCTTCTTCTGCCTTCAACAGGTTCTCTAAAATTACCAATTATCGTTTCTTCAATATATAAATAATATCAATTCTAAAAGAAAGTTTATATAAAAAAAAACATTAATTTTTGTAAAAATAAATTTTAAGATTACCTAAGTTAATATAGTATAATGAGAAAAAGGAAAATAGATTATAATAGTTGTAAATGATTTTCTTACTTAAAATGAATTATTGTTAAATATTATATGTGTACCTACTTAACTTACACTTACTGTATATTAATCTCTTCTCTGATTTCATTCTTATCAATTTCTGTCAGGGGTGTATTAAATTCCGTTGAGTCCCTGGCGCATACTAAAATATTGGGTGTTGCTTAGGAGTATTATGTAGAAACTGACAATCCGCAAAAATTCATCCAAAAGCACCAATTCGGACACTTAATTATGAATTGGTTTTGAATTTTGTACATAAGTCAAGCAAACTAAAGGATGTATTTTTGAAATTTATTGTGGAAATTATTGTAGAATAACAATGACTTTTTACAGCGTGCTATATTTTTATAAAACAACATTTTTTTGCTTTAATATTATAAAACGCATTCTAATGCGTAGCTGCGCCGTAATAACGGAATAGACATTACTTTTATTTGTGGCAGCAATTGTTATTGAGCAAACCCATCAAACAGCCTCTAATAGAGCATTTTATGAGCTAATGTGCAAATTTCCTGTACTTCTAAACGACGCAAATATATTTTAAATGCTCTTTGTGCCAGCAAACCCGCGCTGCAGTGAAAAACTATCCATTACTCATATCCGTTAATAAATGGAAGTTGACAGTAACATGCAGTTAATAGCAAAAAGGTAACACTTATTTTCACCGCACGTTACTTTGCTCATTTTTAGCGGGCAGCTCAAGCACTTGGTTGGAGAGGAATAGTAAAAAAGGGAGGCGATGTGATTCGGCTTGTGTGATCGGGATGGTACTAATTCGAAAATAATAGAAAATTTGTCAAAAAATCAAATTATCAAGACCGTGGGTTCCACAAAAAAGCCGACAAACTCATGTGAAATGAGTTGGATGAACCAGTGCAGTTTTACGGGTCCGGTTACTGAAGTGCGCCGAGAAAATTGTTGAGCTGATGTATTGGTCATCTTGTTGGTTTAATACAAAGCAGCCTGAACGAATTTCAGTCGGAGTTGGGTTACCGAGAATACTATTGGTGGGATTCAACTTGATTCCTTACTTCAGAAATGTAAAAAATAATTTCTATCCGGTCCATGAAATCCCAAAATAATTTGGGAAAATTAATTAATTGTGGTAGTTGTAAAAACCCCTAGCGGAAGGTAAAAAAATTTGACTAATTTTTGTGTGAAATTAATTCAATTTCAGATAGTGAACTAGTCATAGAACGGATCAATTTTATGAAATTTTACCATACTACTATTAGTAAGTATGAACGAATTCCTTCAGCAACGTAGTTTTTTAATAACCCTAATTAGATTCCATTCGATGCAAATGTAATATTTGCTCCAATGTTGCAATATATTAAATGGACATTCTGCACGTTGTAATTGTCAACGCAAATTTTATGTATCTTATAAGCGCAGCGCCATTAAGACTATGAATATTTATATAGTGCAACCCAATTTAGTGATTATTAATTAAATATTTTTTTTGCTGATTTCTGCTGAATTCGACTTTCCAGACTAACAGTAATTACGAATTTACTGTTGGAAAGCCAATTATATAGATATAATAAATGTGGACGTGTGATTTATATGTGTTATTCACGCATATTACATGGCTTATGCGCTATTAGACATATAATTTTCTTATTATTCGCTGTTTCTATTAGAGTTTCTGTTTTACACGCCATCATTGTATTAAGCTCAATTTTACAACAGTCGTGTGTTACAAGTATCGTTTATAGGAATTATAGGAACTGCACATGACTAGAGATTGCACCAGACACACCTTCTACTATACCTTACGGGAATTGCACTTGGAGTGGAAATCTTGTGAGGTATAATCTTCGGCTTGAGCGCGATTTTTAACTAATAGGGGGTCATCAAGAAGTAACGCCTTTTAGGTATAGAATAGCATTCGTGCTGGTAAATTCTACATAAAAAATTTCATTTAATATATCCTGAGGTATGTGTCTCCACCAGTTTAGAAACTAGGTGTGATTTTTAACATTACTCCATATCTAAGTTATGGACAACAAAAAGCAAAACGAATCATATCTATGAAACCACATCTATCTACTTTTATTGGTAGTTATAAACCGTTACTACGTTCTTTGTATTTACATTAAAAATTAAAAACTGATTAAATAAATAATGATAAAGCAAATCAGGTATTTGAATTCCGTACTGATTTATTAACTTGCCGTGCGTTGTAAATATACCTTCAACTTCTGATACACATGTAATACGTCCACATTTCTACGGCAGCCTGACCTATTTACGTCAATAAACCTGGCAACTGTCTGCGGCAATCAGGCAAAAATACATATCATTTCAATTTGCACTCTAGTACAAAGGATTTTTACGGGAAACTAATCGATAAATCAATTAATAGCCGAGCCAATCGAACGAAATCTCCCGATCAATTAAAGAGTTAAGAAACTAATGTACAAACAATTACGCACAGCCTACTGCGAGTGAACAACTTTTTAATAGTTATTGACAAGCGAATATCAATATCAATTATGCTAAGAATTCATTTTGATGGGTGTTCCTTCCTTTCTAAACCTTTAGCTTCTTCCATAATAACAGTAACTGATAGATTTTTTGCAAGGAACTATTATGTTATCAACTATGTTATTTCCCTATTGATTTATCGACAATTTGCAAGGAAATTATACCTTTGATCGAACAGAAGTGCTTGAACTTGTTATGCTTTTACAAATAGTCAAAATAAAACGTGTATGTAAATAATAAGGTATAAATAAAATGGTACTAAGTCATTATTTCTGTATTGAATATAAAAGTTTTCAACACGATTAAAATACTCAAGTAATAGGGAATACCTAAAGATAAAAAATGGTTTTTGAATGTTTGAAACTTTGTGAGAAGAATTTATAAGGTGTTCACGATGGGCTACAACAGCAAATTGGAAACGTGGTGGAAGAAAAGCGTAAGTATAACCTTACGTAATCGATGTTAATAGAATTTATGGTTCATTAGTAAATTATTATACAATTAGAAATGGCCGCTGGCACAAGCGTTAGCGGCGTTCTTAGTGAGTATTGTTGTCCGTTGGGGCTGAGGCTAGGACAACAGGGTCGGCCGACAGAAGGACCAGTCACGAGCTCCACTCTTTCTCAACATATAGCTCCGAGTGCAGCGCGTTATCGCTAATTAAAATCACTTGTATTTGTGCTCATACAAGCTTACACTGTCACTTAAACTTACATATATCGGCTTAATATGTATATTTAGTGCAATATTATACGGTAGCTGGTAGATATTTTACTATTGTTTATAGTACGGCTTGCCTATTTTGAATATGAGATGCAAACGACGCCAGAATAGGAAAAAACCTGTAAGTAGCGTAAGCCCTAAGATCAGATTTACTGTGGCTACATACATAGTGTGGCTGCCTTGTGGGAAAGTTGGGTTCGCATCGTTTGAGTTTGGCAATACTATTTAAAGTTAAAGCTGAAGGACTTCTTCGCCGAACTCGCCTTATATGATCCCACGTAACCAAAGAAATGTTTGAGTTGCGCTTTCTATACCTAACTATATTATTTCTATATATGAAAACATCACAGTGGAGCTAGAGAACATCGGCCGTTGTGATAAATTATTCCTCTATATTGGATGAATAGCTTGCACTTATCCTGTGATCTTAGCCTGGCTGCTGCACCCACATATCGAAACGTACAATCAGCAATCACACACACAGTTAGCTCGCTAATTTTTAAACAGATTGCCGGTATGTTCCAGTTAGCAGGTACAGATATTAATGGAAGTGCCCGGCCAACACCGACCGCAGCAATGATTTACACTGGCGAATATGCTGGCGCCTGAAGCTGGTGTGGGTGATAGTGGACTTACTGGTTAATGATTTCTAAGCCAACTGCAGTTATAAATTTAATGAAAGTGTTATTAAAATGCTGCATTTTAAGTCTGCTCGTGAAAGTAAATACGCGATAAATAATGTCGTTGCTTATGCGCCTGGCAGATAATTATTGCCGCGAGTGATAGGAAAAGGTCCTTGATGACTTGGAATATGGGGTAAATGCTGCAAGTACTAGCTTCCCATAGAGTTACTAATTAGTTGAAATTATTGAATATTACTTTCGCGCTTAAAATGAAATACGTGTTGTATTGATAGAGACAAATTGCAGTACTTATTTATGTATCTGTATTTTAAGTAAGTGTCGCATTTTTTGGCATATATTTTCAAAGACACCTGGTTTAATGTTACATGCAGTCCACTTAGCTACATTAGCGCACTTGTTTATGTGTTAAGTACATATCTATTGCAGCACTCAACTAAAATTGTCTTAGGAATCGCTATTGTTCGTTGCTAAACCTTTGAAGATCAAGACATTTTTTGTTTGTAGTTTGAGTATTTCATGGGTGTTATTACGAAATAAAAATAAAAACAAAAATTTAGTTAAACATAATTGTTTCAATTCATCATTCTTTAAATCAAAAACATTTTGTACTTTGCATGAAACCTTTGGAAATACCACACAACTAAAGACAGAAGGATTACATCGATCACCACGCAAACCCATCAATAATTTCTTGAGAAGTGATTCGCAGATCAATCAATTTTGAGGGGTACGTGTGAGTTCTACAAAATTTACGATACAAATCTATTTTAACTGCCAACTGGCATGTGTGATAACGCTATCAGTAAGTACTATGTAATGGAACGTTCACTATGAACACTGGCCAACAGCTTGAAATCAGAATACTTTGATAAAAAATATGGAGTGGTCTCCACTCGACTTTCTCGCATGTTTCTAAGTTGCACTAGACAAGATAAGACAGATTCACATTAGGATTCAGAGCGACTTTTGAATAATTTTGTTATTATACACACCTGC
>JAWQRP010001915.1:0-17210 GCA_033557875.1 Quadriops clusia | reverse complement strand
TAAGACGCCTAACTCGTTCCTTTAAAAAATGACAGCGGTGTAGATGATAAGCCACCTGCGTTGACGTTTGAATCGTCAAAATTCCGACTTTCAGCTCAAGCTCGTCTATACCGGGGGTAAACGCGACTTTTTGATACGAAAGAAATTATTCCCTAAAATAAACGATTAGAGCAAAACAATAATTTATTTCGTTGCTTTTTAATTTGTTGATGCTAGTACTTACATTCTCCCGTACAAAACTCATTGATGTTCTTTAAAATGCGACTTTTTCATAGTGGCGCAACCATCAACGCCCATTCACCATAGAAATCGCACTCCTTAAAATGGGAAAATTACCGACGGACGGACGGACGTACATACGTACGTTACAACGGCAATTATGTTTGTTGATAACAATAAAATTGACTCGACTCATTGAGACCTACTAAATAGAAATTACTACTGATCACGTCTTGTATTTATTCTTCGAAAAAAGCAAAACTTGATCCTTTTAAAACCTCATAGATTAAGAACAACACGATGTAGCTTTTTCATTGCCGAAAATGCATTATGAATGTGAGTTACATAATTCATCCATTAATTTGCATAAAATATTATAATATACACTGTTCTCATGGTAAATTACTAAAATATGTAAAGTAATTGTTGAAAGGTTTCCGCTATTTAATATACTGAATTTATATACGCTAGTTTGTCGTGTTCTACGGTGTTTGTTATTAGTTTATGTTAAAATGGGTTTCAATTGTTCTGTTTGTAAACAACAATTTGTGGACATTAAAAAATACAATTTACTCATGTCCGGACATCGACATATGAAAAATTTACGGTTTGAGTGCATGCACGACGACTGTCATCAAGAATTTGTGAAATATTGTAATTTTAGAATTCGCCTGCAAAGAGTGCACTTTAATAATGAAATGTAAAAAGCTCGTAAATAATAGATTTTGTGCTCTATAAAGGGCTGTGAATTAGAGACAGCAGCAGTACCCATATAAATTAATATTTACATTCATCGAGCACCATTTAATAAAATATTGACAATATTTTAGATTTAGTACAAATGGTTAAATATTTTGTTCTTATAAAATATATTCTTTGATGTACTTATTTAATTAAAACTTACTCTGATCCCATTTGCAAGATGTTTATTTGTTTAAGAGAACCGTGTAATAGTAACATTAGTTAGAAAACTTTTAGATAGTTAAAGAGCAAAATTGAATTTTCCATTGCACGAGCGTATAATCTCTCGAATTACATTGTTTCATCATAATCCTTTAAAACCGAAACACCATCATATTATGCACCATACAATATTAATTAAATAATGTATGCAATTACATGGTCACATATAACTATTTAATCCCTTTTAAACTGCTTCGTTATTATATAAAATAAACTAAAAGTTTGTCAATAATTATTACTGTGAAAACATTCAACCCTGCAGATAACGTTAAGTTCGTTTCATAACAGTTTGTTGTTACTTTTGTTTTAGTTTCAAAGGCTCCGGCTAGGCTACGAAACCACCACAGCTATGAAGACCCTTAATGTGTACAAAGCCTACCTCGACAAGAAAAAGGGAGGCTTTTTGCTGCCCGGGGAAGGCGCCCGCATTCTTTCTTTGGTCTCTGACGTCAACTCTTTCATTAACACCACTTTTTCCAACCCTGAAGCCTTGCGAAACGCAACGTCTGTCACCCTGGATATTGTGGACAAGGTCCTAATGCAACAACACTCCATTATCAATGAGACGGTACGTAAAACCTTTTTTTATTATTTCAATTATTCGATATTTCATGTTCACATTTTGTATTACTTTTATTTCCATTTTAATTCCCCGTAACATATTCAATAGAAATATAAAGTGAATACAGCATTCACGTTAACTGATGTTCGCTCCAACTTTAATTCATTTGAACCAGTATTCACTTGCACAAGCGGCCTTCACTTTCTCCCTACAAAAGCTTGTTTCGTGCACACTAACTTTTAATGAACATAAGCCAACTTTAGAATCAATCCACTCGCCATGCCCTCACTTACGTACCTTCAATGCGCACCGTTCGTGTACAAGAGAGTAAAGTTTATTATCAATTTTGTTTAACGTCCTTTTGGGCCTTTATACCCATTCTGTCTTTATATAGGATTTTGTCTTTATATAGGAAAAGTACGTACTTAATACACAGCTTTCAGGATGTGTTTTGCTTTGTACTTAGCATCAGCAAACAATTTTGCAAACGACGTAAAGTTTAATTTACACAAATAAAACAAATGTTTATGTTTAATCATCCCCCATTTGCCGCGCTTCGTTTATGGCTACAATAAAGATTACACGGCCTTGTATTTACTTTATTTCGATGGTAGAAAGATCGCAGGCTCCGTAAATCGCCGCTTTGGGATCTGTTGCAAAAATCCTACACACACAAAACTTGTCGGCCGTCCTTTGAGAGCCGGCCTAATGTGGAAGGAGGCTTTAGCCCGTAAAAACGACACTAATTTAGGGACCCTTGAGGAGGAATTCAAATGTCAAAGGACACCGTTAAGCGACACCTAAACCCATTAAGGTCCTGTAGGTCGATTCGTTCTGCGAACGTTTTTTACCCTTCGACATCCCGTCCCTGCGCCTATTTCCGACTTCTTACTGCTAATAGACTAATAAAACGTACGTAGATTTTTTTAAAGGAGTTTAATGCACGTGTATAAATGGTAATTACGTTCTTAATTAAATCAGCACTTTGTGTCTTTTATAGCCTCATTAACTCAGCCGTAGGTTTAATTACTGTTTTATTTTCATTTCCAATTCCGGCACCGAGGGGAGCTTAGGGTTGATATATGTCGACATTAAATTGGATTGAGTTTTATAAATTCGTGCCTTAAATCCTATGCAAAATCTATCACATAAGTTCTATCGCTAGTAATAATGTCGAGGTCGAGGTCAAGAAAAAAATCAGAAATCTTCATAATTAACAATTGACCTATCATCACGCAAAGTCATCATAGGGGAATCCACAGCTTCGGGTAAATTGTATAATCGGCGGTTTATCTTTAAAAGAAATGTTAACATTAAACAAATTAAAATTAAAAATAGATTCAACATCTCTCTTCGAATTAGAAGGGAATTAGACTCCTATAGAATCGACAATTATAGAAGACTTATTGAGACATTAGAACCTAATGACCCAGGACTTTGGAGCACAACATTGTAAATATAAGATTACAACTAACAATTGGCACGAATATCTTAATTTCACCAACTCAATTTGGGTTTCGCAAACAACACTCTACTGTTCATCAACTTCAACGTATATCTTAAATAATTGAAAGAAGTTTTGAAAGAAAACATTATACAGCAATTGCCTTTCTTGATACAGCAAAGACCTTTGATAGAGTTTGGCTTAATGGTCTAAAAATAAAAATTACTTAAAAATCATTTTCCAAACTATTTGACTAGTATTTTATTCTCCTTCCTGAATGATCGCTCCTTTGTTGTAAAAATCAACTCTACTATCTCACATAGAAAAGCAATTTATGCTGGTGTTCCACACGGAAGCATCCTTGATCCGACCATATTCAATATTTTTATGCATGATATTCAACATCAAAACATAAGCTCATTGGCAACTTTTGCAGATGATACTGCAATTATTGCCGTCCATGTTGGAAGATTTTACTGCTATCGGAGACTTGATTTGAATTCTGTATTCGTATTTGTACTTAAATTTAAATTATTTTTAAAAATGAATGATAAAAGATAATCGGTAAAAGAGACCAGGAAGTGATAGATATAATTCATCTCTATGAGGAACACGAGTTTTTGTGGAATGTGAAACATAAATTGAATAGGAATCGCAATAAAAAATAAGTATGTTTGACAAATTTGCAACAAAATTTCGCCGACCCCTCCATTTCCTCACCCAACACTTCGTTTTTCTCACTTTCCGTTTTCTGATAATTTTGTACACAATAATAAAAGCTAGAGCCCGACGTGAATCCATACAGGAAAACGTCGAGAATCATCAAAATCTCAAAAAAAATTTTCCGCATGATACTATACTTTCTCTGCGAGAAAGTAAAAATGCGAAATAGAAAAAAGTTAAAACTTATAACGTTTGTTTTCCCAATGTTAGTTTATTTAAAATTATATAGTTTTTCTTAAATACTGCACCTGAAGATGGCTGAAACTATAGTGCTTCTAATTACACTGTGCTAATTCCAAAATCCTACAAACGGGGGACCCAGATGGTAATCCTAATTTGAGAACGCTGAATCCAATGGTGCTAACCATTTGGAAAAGTTAGCTTGCGTTTTCGAGAAATTTTAATTTAAAAATTTTAGTCTCATAAACCCAAAACAACGCAATTTTTATCACTTTTTGAACATTTATTGAGTTAAAACGAATGAAAGTCACTCGATTACAAATCAAACAAACACAATTTGAAAACAATTTAATCGACAGAGTCGCTTTTTCATCATTTTTTGCAAAAAAATCTTTAGAACTGAAAGTGTTAATATCTATATAACGAGTGATTTTTAGTGATTTAAATATAAAAAAGCGGTGTCTTTTGTTAGTTTAAGAGACGGCAAATTGTCGACAAAGTAATAGCATTTTCTATAATTCAATCATTAAAAAACACCTCGTGTTTATATGTATACATTCCAATTTTCAATTTGTGTTCTTTTTTCTATACTCTATACTATGTAGGTATGTTGTTTTCTCAGGAAATTTTGAAGATGAAAAATAATACTAATTCTTGGTAAATCTAGTATTAATAAAATCGAAAACCCTCTGAGATAAAGAGATAGATAGATAGATAGATACCCAGATAGTCACTCATCATCGCACAACCGAAACCGCCCATCTGAAATTTGGACGGTTAGTAGACCGTTATTCGTAGGGGTGCACTAAGAACCGGTTTTAAAATGGAGCCCTGGAAAGTCAACTTTTGGGGCCCCGATAGACCCGAAATTTCTCCATTTAAACCAATGTAAATTCAAATTTGTTGATTTTAAACGGTGTCCACGAAAATGGAATTTAAAATGAGACAGACTCATCACTTTCGGTAGCAACGGGCGACATTTCTCTCTAAAGCCGACGGTAAGCGCCCTCTTTTTCCAGACGGAATTTTACTTTATCAATTTGGCGGTTATATTAGGTTAGGACGATCGCCTGTAAAATCTGCGGGCTGCTCTTTGTTTCTTTAGACTGCGTATAAATATTGAGAAATGGTAATTATGGGTATTGTAAAAACTAATATTTATGTATTCTAGAGTCAACAAGTCGAAAAGTGAACACGAGATGAATTTGGGATAATTGTAGCTCCGGTAGGCGAGCCACAAAGAGAATCTTGGACAAATTTAACGTTTACATAGGTTTGTTTTGGTTCTCGCCAGAACTGTTCTAGAACTGTTCTGATCATGCGCATTCAGTCAAAAGCGTTTTCGTTTTTCAGAACCAGTTCGGGATTTATAGTTCTGTGTTTTCGTTTTCACCGAACTGCTTGCGGACACATTCAGACCAGTTGTGATTGGTGCAACTGGTGCAATCTGATGCTATATTAAGTCAGAAGCGTTTTCGTCCTTCAGAACTACTTTGGGATTTATAGTTCTGTGTTTTCGTTTCCTCAGAACTATTTGCGGGCACATTCAGAACGGTTCTATCTGTCCGCGCTTTTTAGCGAAAACTCTTTCAGAACTCCTTCTATTTTATAAGTTAACATTATGCATGATATTTTTTGTTGTGTGTAAATGAAATTTCAACATTTATCAATGTCAGTAATGTAGGAGAATTTACGCTTACTTTTAAATTTGGCGCCTTAGCGCGCATTATGAGTGGGGGGAACTGCACGGCAGCAGCGAGCGGAGCTGCCGTGGCAGTCCACACACAGCAGCCAGCGAGACTGGAGTTAGGCGACAGCGCATAATAAATGATAATAAAGCTTTCCTACAAAAAGTTAAGTGTTTGTCTCATGAAAGATCACCAACCTCATAAATTACATCTTCAGAAGTGGGATAACCTAGTGAGTTGTTGGGTGTTTAATAGAAGGAACAATGGAGGAAAGATTAGGGTTAGAGGATGTGATTGGCGCGACCGTACGAGCATTGAGAATGTCGGACTCAGCAACGATAAGGCAGAAAGAGTTGGATGGGCTCATACCCGAGTTTTCGGGATCTCCGCAGGAAGATGTTACTAGATGGTTCGCCAGAATAGACTTGGTGAGAAGTAAATATAGTGTTGGTGCCGAGAAACTATTACTTACCGTAATAAACAAATTAAAAGGAACCGCACTGGAGTGGTTCAACTCCAAACCCGAAAATATTGAACTTAATCTGCGAGACTTGGAGTTGGAGTTGACAAACATGTTCAAAGCCAGGGAGAGCGTGGTGGCGTTGAGAAAGAAGTTTGAAGAACGCAAGTGGAAAAAAGGAGAGCTTTTTCGGGACTATTTTAACGCCAAGGTGTTATTGGGAAATCGGTTGGGAATGGAGGAGGAAGAATTGATGGAGTATGTCATCGAAGGGTTCGACAACGGCCAGCTACAGACCATGGCGAAAATGAAAGAATTCAGAAGCCTAAATCACCTGTTGGCCAAGATGAACGGGATGACGAGGGAGGAAACTAGAGCCCCAGTACGAGACCGTGAACGACCGAGCGCAGCACCGAGGATGACGGATAGAGTGAAGTGCTTCAACTGTAATGAAGAAGGGCACATGGCTAGGGGATGTCCAAAGCCAAAGAGAGAAAGGGGCAGCTGCTATGTATGCGGTTCCAGGAACCATCAGAAGAAGGACTGTCCAAGAAGAGCGGTTTCTTCGGATTCAACTACCATGGTGGTCGAGACCGAAAGACACACCCCTAAGGAGTACGTGTTGGAGTTCTTGATGGACGACGAGCTGGTGAAAGGAATTGTAGACACTGGCAGCCCGATCAATTTAATCAGAGACAGCATGGTGGACAACTATTCCGACGGCGAGGTGAATGAAAGGTATAGTGGACTTAATGGCTCAAAATTAGAGATATTAGGAATTGTTAACGCTGTAGTTTTTGTTCAGGGAATAGAATTAAGTATTAAATTTTATGTGGTTCCCGACAAGACTATGACGTATCAATGTGTATTAGGTAGAGATTTTTTGAGTAAACCCGATATTAAATTAGATTTAAGTTCTGGAGAGATTCATGTAAGTGTCGTGGATGAGATTCTGTTGATTAATAATGTAATGCCGGGAGACGAAAACGATACAAATTTAGTTGTTGACGAAAATTTGGACCCAGAGGTACAACTTAAAATTAGAAAAGGTTTTGATGAACATTATATCAATGTAAATCGCCCCGTAGAACCAGTTGTGAAGTATGAAATGAAGGTAGCGGTTAGAAGCGAGGAAACATTTTCTTGCAATCCGCGAAGATTGTCATTTTTCGAAAAGAACCAATTACGAGAAATATTAGACGACTTATTGAAAAAGGACTCTACATTTAAGTTCAGCAAACGCGAACTGGAAGCGTTTGAGGAGATCAAGAGTGATGCGCGATGGGCCCTATTTTTGCAAGAATATAATTATACCATAGTGCACCGAGCAAGTATGCGAATGCGACATGCAGATGCTTTAAGCAGATGCCAGAATATCTTAGTTTTGGAGGAAAACACATTTGAACAACGATTGGCGATTATGCAAAGCGAAGATATGGACGCAGGAAAATTAAAAACTGAACTTGAAGTTTCAGAGAACAAGTTTTATGAATTGCGGAATGGTTTGTTATACAGGAAAGATAAAAACAAATTATTATTCTATGTTCCGAATAGTATGGTAAACAATGTAATGCGTGCGAATCACGATGAAATGGGCCACATAGGATGCGAAAAAACTACAGAGTTGATAAAACGAACATACTGGTTTCCAAGAATGGCAGACAAGGTGAAAGCGCATATTGCAAACTGTTTGAAGTGCATAATATACTCGGAAAATAAAGGAAAAAATGCAGTGCAGCTGCATAACATCGAAAAGGGAACTGTACCTTTTGAAACTATTCATATAGATCATTTGGGCCCTCTGGAGAAAACGAGAGGCCAAAACAAGTACATTTTAGTGGTTGTGGACGGCTTTAGCAAATTCGTGAAGTTGTATGCATGCCGAACAACCAAATCAAAGGACGTAATTAAGCATTTAACCGAATATTTTAAGAACTATTCTAAGCCGAAAAGAATCATTTCTGACCGTGGGACTGCATTCACATCCGGAGCGTTTGAAGATTTTTTGCGGGAGGCTGAAGTAAAACATATTTTGATAGCGGCCGGAACACCGCGTGCAAACGGACAAGCCGAGCGTGTGAACCGAGTCGTTACGCCGATGCTAGCGAAAATAGCAGACGTAAAAAAATGGGACCTCAATCTGGGAAAGGTTGAATTCAATATAAATAATACGGTTAATAAAACAACGAAATATGCACCTTCAGTATTAGTGTTTGGTCGACTGCAAAACGGCAGGTGCAGCGACAATTTGAAAACGTATTTAGACGCGTTAGAGACTGAAGACGAGCCGGACCTGGAACAAATTCGGATAACGGCCGCGGAAAACATACAACAAGCACAGGCATACAATAAGACATATTTTGATAAAAAACACAAACTTCCAACGAAATTCGCGGAAGGCGAGTTGGTTATGATAAAAAACGTTGATACAACACCGGGAGTTAACAAGAAGTTGATTCCGAAGTTTAAAGGACCTTATAGAGTGGATAAAGTTTTAGGAAATGATAGGTATCTATTAAAAGATTTACCTGATTTTCAGGTGACACAACTACCATTTGAGAGTATATTCAGTTCCGATAATATGAAACGTTACGTAAGTAACGAAAATTGAAAGCGAAAGAATATTTACCATGTATTTCTATAGTTTAGTTAAGCTAAGTTTATTATGTTTTGAAAAGAAAAAAAAGTAGGAAGCTTTATGTATTGTACTTATTCACTTATGTATTACCTTATGAATTTTATGAATTACTTGTGAAACTTATGTCAAACCTTATGTGAAACTTATGTCGAACCTTATGTGTTTATGCAAACCTTATGTAAAACCTTACGTGAAAACTTATGAAAACCTTATGTACTTATGTAAAACCTTATGTGAAATGTTATGTACCTTATGTGAACCCTTATGTACACTCGTTATGTATTATGCATGTATTTATTGATCGAGACGATCAAGGCGTCAGGATGGACGAGTTGTAGGAGAATTTACGCTTACTTTTAAATTTGGCGCCTTAGCGCGCATTATGAGTGGGGGGAACTGCACGGCAGCAGCGAGCTGAGCTGCCGCGGCAGTCCACACACAGCAGCCAGCGAGACTGGAGTTAGGCGACAGCGCATAATAAATGATAATAAAGTTTTCCTACAAAAAGTTAAGTGTTTGTCTCAGGAAAGATCACCAACCTCATAAATTACACTTTCAATATTAATCTTGGGAAGTTTGGTTCTGTTCGCTATTTGTTTGCGAAGATACCTATGTATTGCACAATAATTTAGATAGGTATTAAACAATAATTGTGTAGGATATTTTGGACTTTCCACTACAAAAAATATATCGTTAAATGTACATATCAATTTTTAGTAAATAATAGAACTTTTTTAAATTTCTTTTGTAGAGTTTTAACAAAACGTTTTGTTAATAATACCTACTCACGAAATTTCTCTGTGTATTTGCCTGTCTAACTTATAAGCTTTCGTATATTATCCTATCACAGTTTTTATTTAGCTGTTTCATTTATCCGAAGCAAACCTCCATAAACTCTCACAAGAGGGCCCTAAACTGGTGTCCGGTGAATCCTGGGCGGCTGGGCTCCCCCACAATCGTCCAGAGCGTTCATTCCAACCTTTCTGGCCTCCTGAAATTGGCCATAACTCGACTTGATGTGTCAGCTATTACCACCTCGCGGTCATTGTACAAGTTGCTTGTTTTCTCCCTCCTCGTATATTCGAAAACCGATAGTTTTTTCCCGCCGCTCTCCAGTGTCCGCAAAAGCTTTCACGAGTTTCGTCCCAAACGGTTTTAAACTCTCGTTAAAAGCTTTTTCAGGTAGAAAAATACTCGTCCTCGGCGCTTCCCTGAATTATTCTGTAAAACGGCGTAAATTGTTTCGCCGGTATATTCTGGAGAGTCGTCACAAAGTTGTAGAGCCGTTGGTCTAATCTTTACACAAAAGTTGATTTACTGCGTTGATTTTCTAAAAGCACTCTTTGTACTCTGAGAGAACTATTCGATTATATTATCGTTGACATATGAGCACATAGGTATATTTAATGTGGTATGTTTTCTTTGTTCTATATTTATTAAATATGTTTGTGTGCGCACCCGGAGTCCTAATTAGCTGGAAAATGATCCCTAATATTGGGTAATCCGGTTTGCTAAAAATATTGGGAAGGTAGTTTGGGGAAAGTGTAGAACTTACCCAGTTATTCTGCTAATCCTATTTGGTCGGTGCTGCTCTCGTCTTCACGATGATCTTCTTTACGCCCTCACGCGCTTTTCTCGTTCTCGTCAACAGAGAAGATGCACATTATAATTCGGAACGTATAAAATGCTCTCGTGCACGCTACAACCGTACTCTCGAGCACTAAATTTACGAACTCGCATATGTGTACTTGCTCACTTGCTGTACCTATCTTGTTTTCGCTGTGGTGCCCTCGCACACCCTTCTTGTTTTCTCGCAAATTTGTCGTGTCCTCGCATACTCGACGTGTACTCGGCACATCTCGAATCGTTATCTCTCCGGGTTTTTTCATGGACGTTATAGGATTGGGTTGAAGTGCATAAAGGACAGGGCAGTACTCACTCCAACCCGCTATACCGACCAAAACAAAACAAACGCTGAAATGGTCATAAAAACTGTACCCACTTGCGAGCAAAAGCACCAAATTACCCAACATAACCCCCCACCGGAATCGGAAACGAATTCCAAAAAAGGAAAATAAACTCAAAATCTAGAAAAATAAACAAAAGAAGATACTCTAAAACACTAACGGAAGAACACAACTTAACCACAGGGCGAGTGTAAACTCCACAAGACGGGTGAACGAACCATGCCGTCGATCCTAGGGAAAACCTCAACTACTCGACACAAACGCCAATGGCTGGACGGCAAATTATCCTCACGAACCAACACCAACTCTCCAACTTTTAAACTCCTACTCTGCGGCAGCGTATGCAGGTATTCGTCTTGCCAACGCGACCAAAAGGATGGCACGGTATGCTGAAGAAGCTGCCATCTATTCAACCTATTCAACTTGATATCATCAAAATTAAAATCAGGCAAAGAAATCAAAGGCGTTCCAATGGGGGAATGACCTGACGTCAAGACATTAAACTCAACGAGATCCGTCGAAAGGGGACATCACGGATGGAACTCATTATGGCCTCGATTTTAGAAAATACAGTCGCCAACTCTTTGAACGTAAGTACCTGATCACCAACCACTCTCTTCAAATGCTACTTGGCTGGATGAATCCCTGCCTCCCACAAACCACCGAAATGTGGAGAAGAAGGAGGATTGAAGTTCCAAAGGATCTGCAAATCGACTAGTCTACGAGACAAAATACTTTGAACGTCTGGAAGTGCAAAATATTCCGACACCTCGCAAACGTGTTTACGAGCACGGACAAAGTTCCTTCCGCAATCCGAAAAACTGGATTTGCCAAGTCCGCGACGAGAAATGAACCTATCTAAGGCCGCTAGAAAGGCCTCTGCAGACAATTCGGAAACCACCTCGAGATGAACAGCCTTCGTTGCCATGCACACAAACAGACAAAGATACGACTTTACCGCCTTCGCTCCTCTACGCTTCCCTTCTTTCGTCATGAACAGCCCACCAAGCTCTACGCCGACATTCAAGCAGGAACAACACGAGCTTCAGGGAGGGGGCCCATCCGGGGTTGCAGAGGAACCGCCCTAAACCTGAAGCACTTAACACATTTCGCTAATCTAGAACGTATAACATTTCGAGGCGAAACAATCCAGAACTTTCGAGAAATCACCGATTGCAATGCACGTGGACCAATATGCAAGTACTTTTCGCCAAAAGTAATCTATAATCACATCAGTTAAGTGACTCTTTTTGGTCAACAGAAAAGGGTGCTTGCTATCCTGAGGAAGAAGCGATCTTTGAAGGCGACCCTCCACCCTGAGAAAACCAAAAGGATCTATAAAGGGACTCAGCATCTGGAGCCACTTCGGACAATCGCGATGAGCGCGCAATAGCAAAAGTTCGACCTTAAAATGATGTGCTTCCACCTGTCCAACGTAGACCATAAGAGATTCCTCCAAATCAGGAACTCCAAGTGAATCAAAGCGCCTCTCGAGCTTCGGCAAACGCAGTTAGATACGAAACGGCGACACCACGAAATCACACGCTGAAGTCTGACCAGAGATGAAAATAGCTCAAAAATATCGAATTCGCAAACCTCCGTCTTAGCGTATAAACCCAACAGGAACGTCCGAAGAAACTATCTTGTGGCGCAACGCCCAACAATGGAAAGAATCACTAAGCCAAGCCGGACCGGGCCACCACAACTTGTGATCTACTAATTGTTCTGGCAACAAACCCCTAGAAGTAGAATCTGCAGGATTATCACCCGACGAAATGTGGTGCCAAGAAGAAAAAGTCGCGATATTTGTACAGCTCGATTGGAAACAAAAATCATTAGTAAATGTGGAGGTGTATTAAGCCAAGACAATACCACCGTGGAATCAGTGAACGCATAGACATCTCTGATCTCCGCCAAATCCAAACGAGAATCTAGCAAATGCTTAAACAATGTAGTAAGCACAAAACTCCACAAAGCTCTAAGCGGGGTATCGACAACGTTCTTAAAGGAGCTATATGCGTTTTGGATGACAAATAAACTAACTTTTCTGCAATCAGGAACTTCTACGAGGAAGTAAATAACGGCGGCGTAACCAAGTTCAGATGCACAGATGCATCGCAAAAACACATAAGAATTTTCCGCGAATTTGGAAGCGATACATACCTACCTAGGAATTTCGATTTGCGACAACTGCACGAGTTGAGTCGCAAACATGCGCCATTCATTCTGGATGATAGGAGGAACCGGGTCATCCCAATCCAACTTAAACTTCCACAAGGTCTGAATAAGGCATAAAATTTTCTATTAGCTTTATAAATGACGAAAAACACACAGATATAAAATTTTAGCAAAATTGCTCGACCGGAAGTGGTAGTTTGCCTAAAGTGGAAATGGTAGTTTTTCAAGTAAAGTGCCATTTTGCTTCAAGGAATTTGTTTCAAATTTTGTACTCGCGTTAGAAATAACGAAAAACTCACAGATTTTAAATTTCGGCTCAATCCCACAACCGGAAGTGGTATTTTTAATTTTTTCTAAATACGCATACGTGTTTATTGTAGTGGATATTTGACATATGGCAAAACCTCAAGTGTATAATATCAAAATGATTCAATGATCACTCTGAATGCTGGTTTTATCTAATCTAGGACATCTTAGAAACATACGAGAAAGTCGAGTGGAGACCATTCCATACTTTTTGGCATTGCTATGATACAGTCATCTATGTTATACACATCTTATAAAGAAAGTTGGTGTGAAATTAAGGCTAGTTCGTCGAGGATGAAAATTGCCTGCACTGCGGATAAGGGACCACCCATTGGTAAACCGTTGTGTTGTTTATAAAATGAATTTTTGAATTGGCAAAATGCATTTTCATTTATAGTGTTAACTATATTGATGAAATCTTTTTTTGGAATTGACGAGTCGGTATCTAGTTCATGCCATGTTTTATCTATAGTTTGTGTAAATAGCTGATGTGGTTGGCGGTTATGGGTATTCTTTCTAACTTTCAATACCCTTATAACCTAGTGTTGTGTAATTAGATTTAATCTGTTGCAAGTGTATAGTGAGATAATATCTAAAGAAATTATATGGTCGGCTGGAATTATGATGTCTTCAATTGTGTTTTTAAAATGCCATGAGCCACGAAGGTGGTATGGTGATTTATCTACTACTTGTTTGAATATGTTTGTAATCCATTTGGGTAATTTGTATCAGGCTGTCTGAATACAACTTATAATAGGTCTTAGTGGTATATTTGCTTTGTGTAGTTTAGGTAACCTATAGATTTTAGATGGAAGTGCATTACAAAGATTATCTCTGTGCATTATAAATTTTTTATAGTTTGTAAATTTATCTGAAGATTTTTCTTTAATTTGTCAACGATGTAATTAATCTTATTTTGATATTTATTTGTTGGGGTTTCTGAAAGTGGAGTGAATGTATTTGGATCCTTTATTAGTTGTAACATTTTTTAAAATTATAATATATAGTATTTATGATAACGGTTTTGTTTGATTAGTCACGGTATAGAATGATAATTTGTGGGTTGTTTTTGATAAATTGTTTTGTAGTGGCACCGTATTTTGTGATTGGTGATGTCAAAATTTGATTAGTTATTAGTTTGTGTATGTTTTGACATCGCATTGCATATATTTGACCAAAGAAAAGCAGATAGCTCATCTAATGCTTTTCATTAGAAATGTGAAGGGTTGCCTCAGTTGCAAGAAAATTCAAAGAATAGAAGGACAAGAAAGAAAAAACAACTAATTATGCAATGCAATGCTTTTACCACTCTCTACGACTTATTATAACTCTCGAAGGCCTTTGAAATCTTGCATCATGTTATGCCGTGCTGGTTTCAAAAGTTAAAACCTGCTAGAACTAAATACGATACCGTTTTTAAGAAATAAAACGTTTAAATTTGTCATTTATTACCCGTAGCACCATCTTAAAAAAGATGCCAGAACATACCCAAAAAGATGCCATTTCAGGCTCAAACCCGCAACCGTTTTCCCTATCTGATGAGCTATCTGGTTATCTGTGATTTGACCTAATTTCGTTTTGGTTTGGTTTTTCAAGAGTTTGAATTATTGGTTTGATCGATGCTATGATGTATTCAGTTGGTATTTTGTTAATTTTGTGGTTTATTGCGAATTTGGGGTCCAACGCTAGGATGGTTTCAACTTCTTTGATAATAATTGTGCTGGAAATGTTGTTAATTCATTAAGAATTCACTGTAAAGTTTTGTTTTTCTTTGTTTTGTTTTTGTTCTAGTTTACTGATCTTATTTATAAATTTCAAATAAATGTCTGCCCTTTGCAACTATGTTTTTATTGCACAATAAAAACATACAGGGTGTTCAGGTGAATATGTAACGCAAAAAACGCGGCGTTGTTTGATCTATAAAGAGGCGGCAAAAGTGCGCCAAAGAAGCGGCAGTTTTTATGTTACATATTCATCTGAACACCCTGTAGTTGCAAAGTACAGACTTTTATTTGGAATTAATCATAAAATCTTTGCTGGGTCAACCAAATTGATCTTATTTATGTTTCTCTTTTTAGTTAATTCAAAGTTTTTATTGTTTTTAGTGTTGTTTAAGTGTAATGAATTTGTGTAGTATGTGTTTAGGAAGTGTTCTGCTGAGTGTTAGTGTAATACTTTCAATATGTGATTGTATTTTAATGAATTATTTTTGATTGTCTGTTATTAAAGATTTAAGTGCACTTCTTTGGAAAGTTTCAAGTTTGTGTCTGAAATTCTTTTGTATTTTTTGGTCTTGAATTTCAATGTGTTTGGTTCTAAAATTGAGAAAAGACGGAATGAGACCTTTTGATTTGCATGTGAGGATTGCGACGGTTTTTTCTTCTCTTCATTCATTCGTTTGCCAAGTGTCTTCAGATCTTCAACTATCTTTTCGCCGTTGCTTTGTTTGATTGTGATGTAAAAATTTTACATGCTTGGTTTTAGACAGCGATGTTTCCCCTTGTCCTTGTCAAACTAAAACAAAAGCCACCACAATGGATGAAACACATGTCTATAAAATTAACTTGCAATGATTGCAACAAAGTATACATTGGACAAACCAAAAGGCACTTAACATATAGAATAAAATCACATAAAAGTATCGTTGAGGCGAGGAATCAAGAAAATACAGCTTTAAAAAAACAATACGTAGAACACTCACATAGCTTTGATTTTGATAACCCATTAATTCTAACGAGTTGTTAATGATCGTCGAGATATTGACAATTTAAATAATGTCTATCATAGTATATTGAATATAAATGAATGTAATCTTGAAAAAGAAGCAAAAATAAGCTTCGAAACGTGGAAGAAATAAATAAATTAATATAAAAACCTTTTTAATAATTAGAAAATCCCAACCCAACAACCCAAGAAAAAAACCTCAAAAAAAGTATTTTTAATTATTATGATAATTTATTTAAATGATATAACATAGGTGGGCAATGATTTAAAATTTTGGAAAATAAGAAGTACTTTAAGTACTTCAGGCAAAATTATTCAGAAAATGATAAATAATATTTTAAAAAAGTATTATTTTATTCGACTTTATTATTTATTTAATATTATTACTGTGTTTCTAAACGTACTTGTATTTTATAGCTAAGACAGTAATAACAAAACCAAAAGGCAAATCAGATAGGTACAGCAATTTGGCAAAAGTTTTTTTATTCTTAGGGCCACTTATACTACAGCTAACAAATTGTAAGTTCAGCTGAACCGATACGATTTTGAGACCACTTCAGATAAATATTCGCTTGTTCTCCAAGTTTTTGCAGTGTTTTATCGTGCCACTCGATCCAGGGCAGCACCGCTTCGCAATATAGGGGTTACTCTGAGAGGCCATATATGAAAGTTTTATTTGTTTTATTTCCATGGGAGAACAGCCATAAATTTTGTAGGGTGGCAATACTCTCGGACGTTTCCCCCCAGCTTTATATTCATAGTTTCAAAGAATTTCATGGGCCTACAAACTTGATTCAACTGTATCGACGAACAACATAACATTGGGGAAACAAAACATTTGACTAACATAAAATTTCAGATTAAAATATATAGTAACAAAATTTAATGATACGAGAAAAAAATATATTCTCCAGCTTAAGTATTTAATTCGACTATTGGTTTCTACGTATAGGGCATCGCCAGGTAATTATCTTTATTTTTTTTCTTTATGGATGCAAGTGTTTTTAATTCTGTCGTGCTATTATTGCTGTTGGTCAAAAAATTGTTTTTACTAATTAGAAAATTTCCTAGTTCAGTCATCAATTTGTTCTTGTCCCTAATCTCGGTAGTATGCACAATAGTGTCAAGTTCAATGGTTAGTTTAACAGCAATTTGTTT
>JAWQRP010001914.1:0-17213 GCA_033557875.1 Quadriops clusia | reverse complement strand
TTTATTCGGAAGGGGCGGTGCTAATCGACGAATCACACGCGGTTGACTTGTTGACCTTGTCTAAAACTTCCTTCGGGGATTTTAAATTAAAATATGCACACGATATTCCTTCAGCTTAGGCAATATTCCTTCCCTATACCGCTGGCTATATGGTTATATGTGGTGGAACCATCAGTCAATAATTTTCTGTGAATATCGGCAATACTATTCTAATAATTCCATTGTTAACACAAATTAAATCAAATAAATCTTATGGCCTTAAATGTTGTATTCTTTTACTTCATTTGGTTAAACAGATTGTTAGAAACATTAATAAAATAAAGACGATGACAAATAGTATAGTCATCTTCACCTCAAATACCAATAGAGAGAAATAAAAGATTCTACATGAATTGTTCAAAGCAAGCAAACACTTCGACTCGATATCCGATATTCATCGCAATGACTTGTTTAAATACTCTGTCTCTTGCTAAGAAGACTTTGATGTGAAAGAAAACGTACTAATTGTTTGGCTACGCATATTATTTTCTAGAAATTAAAGCTTTTTTTTTAATGTAATCGTAAAACCAATTAAATATTGATGTTTGAAATTCATATTTTATAAGGAATATCAAAAATTCTTACCTTACGCTCAGTGTGTGAACAGCAGGTTCCGTCGGTTTAAAGTTAACTTTAAATCGGGCATTTCCCTCACTTTGTACAAAATTGGGTACATTCCTTCCATTCACAGCGACAATTATTTCTAAGTTACCAGCTCCTGCTTGAGACGCATTGATACTAAAGGACACTGGTTTTCCGACAATTCCGTCGTTAATATCAGTCACAATCACTCGATTAGCATCATAAGCTTTAACTAGGAAAGGACTGCCTTCTACATGCCCACCAGGTAATCTTACTTCTACGCTGTGATCGCCTACATCCATCGGTGTGAATGATATATCGAACTTTCCGGGCATTTCTGGTTGAGGTGTTATCTGTAAAAATATTTAACATATTATTTAAAAAAAATAATCAGTTATGCAAAAAATAATATTTTTCATTCTTAAAAAATTTCAAGGATTCTATCTGCAAAGGCCACCTATGGGGGCAAAGGCCACCTATGGCAGATAGGACCTTTTATATAAACATTGCAATACCTGCGCTGTCAAGACTCTCCGTGCAGGTCCTAATATTTCAACAACTGGTGGACTAGGGCTCTCGACGGAAAATGTGCAAGGCTTCCCAACGGAAACTTTATCCAATGACTCAGGTAGAATAATTTTCGCAGCTGGTAACACATTGCATTTGAAAGGACTACCTGGGACATCCTGGCCATTAAATCGCAAATCCACCGAATGGGGAGTCGCCTCCCGTGGAGTAAACGATATGGCATAAGTATGAGGACCTTGCGCTTGTGCCGAAGTTGGAACTCTGCCACCATTCACTGTAACTTCCAAATTACCTGGGCCAGCTTGACTAGTCTCAACTAAAAAAAAAATTATAATTTATGATACACATAACAATCTGTGATATCAATATTGCAACTTTAGTACACTTAAATAAATAAACACCAAAGCGTCTAAAGACATTAACAATAGTTACCTAAAAATGTGACAGGTTTTCCCACAATCCCCGTAGCAGAATCTTTAACTTTTATAGCTTGCACATCGTAAACTTTTGCGGCATACGGGCTTCCAGCAGTTGGTATTCCATTAACACTAACGTTTATCCTATGCTCTCCAACTACCCTCGGAACAAACTCGGCTTGGAATTGATCATTTCCGAGACTCTGTACTTGAGTAGGTACAGCCTGTCCGCCGGGGCCTGTCCAATTGTGTCAATACTTTAGGAATTGGGATGATATTTGTAAAACAAGGGATGCCTTTAATCCATCACCGGTATTATTCTAAAGTTAGCTACTGCTAATACTAAAAGGCACTGGTTATTAATTCAAATTAGGTGCTTTTGTCTTGGGTGCGAATAAAACAAGTTCATTTTACTGCTAGTGTTAGTACTAAATAATTTGATTCGTCGTGTTTTGTAATATAGTTTAATAAGTTCGACTATTGCAAAGCTTTTTTTTAAAAGCTGTTAATTCTTTTTCGTGAAACTTTGACTACACTTTAAAATTCATATTATTATATTTTATAATATATATTCATAACATTTTGATCAATAACAAGGGCACAAACGTATAAACAACTTGAACTGTGCGTGTGGGAAAGTATCTTAAGCCCCTTTAAAATATATACTTATTACCAAAAATAATTCTTACTCTGTTATAAAATTTCCTCAAAGCTAATTAGAACATGATTATTACCACAGTGGAACCCATTTAGTGTGGTCGCAGTTAATGTTATCACCCGCATATTGTTATCACTTTTTCCCTAATACCACAGATATTATCTGTGCTAATATTAACTAACGTAAATTGTTGTGCTTACCATAATTAGTTTTCGGCTTTTTTCGGTTAATGTTATTAATTTTTCGTTCTCATATGTGCAGTTTAAGATTAATTTTCGAGTAATGTTTACAAAAGATTGATCAAAAGGGTGCATTTCCTATAGGTGGCTTGGTGCCTATAACTTCTATTCATTAATATCAGAATATTATAATAAAAAACCAATCGTTTTTCATGAGAGCACTCCGATGTCCATTTAAAGTCGCCTTCGCAGAGCTTAAATCGCCTAAATAAGACATAATAGGAGGAATCTACAAAGATTTTGCAATTAATAACAAATCTTTGCAAGAGCAATAACATAAGAGTGCTTCTTTTGTGTGTATCTACATTTATTTAATTCCCGATACTGTTATCACTCAGTTAATATTATCGAAATCTTCACGTCCCAATGTGATCACACTAAGTGGGGTCCGCTGTACTTCATCTTGCAAATTGTAACAAAGTCACATTAGCAAATTATCATACATTACGATTGTAATAACCTTAAGAACTAAACCTAGTTAGGTAATTGTAATTTTCTTTTATATTTATGTGCCATTCTGAGCAGAAGTATTAACTAATTATTATTGACACTGCTCTTATTACATAAAACCTATTAAATAAATTATTGTATAAATTATACGTATTATTTGGTTAATTTTCCCAAATTAAAAGATATTATATGAGACAACCGAAAAAAAACACGTAAGATTTTATGAAATTATAGCAAAACCACATTATGCTAATGTAAAGTATAAAAAAACTTCCGTTATGTTACTTAATAAGAAATGAACTGTCCCTGTTACAGTAGTTTTAACAGAGTTAAATTAATAGGCAATAAAATGCAAAGTAGCTATTTCATGATGAAAGAATGCGAAAACAATAAGTTACATCCCATTACAACATTTACATAAAAAACTAATTTACTGTTGAGAGTTTTCAATAAATAGCATATTTGGGATTTCTACTCATACTCAATTATTCCTAAAACTGGTTATGGAATTTTTTACTAATACATCTGAGGAATGTAGTACCATTATCACTACAGTCATGGGTAAGCTTGTGAAAAAGTGAATCCTGCAGCAAAAAACTAGCACCGCATGTTCGTTCACCATGAAGAAAATAATAGCATTTGTTTTAAAATTGGTGCCTGGCTCTCTAGAAAAACTCTATTGTTCTAGTAATCAGTCAACCTCAAGATTAATAATCCATAAACAGCCTTGAAACAAAAGGAAGCACGTCACACACAGGAAAATTTTTTTGCAAGATTTTTTCCTTAACAACAACAATAGAGTTGTTTTTATCGGCAAAAATTGTAATTTTCATGTTCTAATTTGACCTGTTCTTCTAAGATGGCATTGTTAAATGTGTGGCTAAACTGTACTCTTTTGTCCTACTGTATTTATAAATTAAATAAAATTCCACATTACAAAGAATGTTACATTAGGAAAAATGCTACGTTAGAAAGAATACTATGTTAAAAAGAATGCTACATTAGAAATAATGCTTTATTAGAAATAATTGTTAGAGAGATACAAAAAGTGGTGATAAATAGTTCTCATGCAGTGGAGGAATTTAAGTGCATTCATGCAATAATAAAGTTCCCGCCAAAAGATTGACCAAAAAAATTGTTTCTATTATAACATAACAATAATTTTTTAATGTATTTTTTGGATTTTTAATCTAATGGGTTAAAAAATATACATTTATTTTTGTTATAGGTAAATTATTTTAATCCTGTGATGGGAATATGTAAATAAAAGCATTACAAACACAAAAAATTAAAACAAAACACAACGAACACAAAAGTTTATTTTTTATTTGTTTAATTATTAATTAAAAGGAAGGGTAAATGGTGTAGTTAGTGCACGGTAAGATGTGTTATGACACAATTGAATTAATACAGAAGTCTTCTGTGACCTAAAATGATAAATAGAGTGCAAACAAGTAGACAGTACGACAGAGACATAAGAAAACAACAGGTTAAAGAAGCATGCATATATTTTATAAATACAAAGAACGCAGAGTACAATATTAACTGCAACAATATCAGTTTTTTTTTAACAACAATAACAAAAACACAAGGATAACATCAAAAGCACTTAATCTATATTTTGTTCTATAGCGCAAGCTGCCAGTTTTTTCTGTTGATGTACATTTCTTAATTAATTACACCAATATAAAGCACTTACAAAATGCAAAGCAGAGCTGCTATAAGTATGGAAATGTAACACATGTATAAAAAATTATAGTAAAAATTCATTTAAAAATAATACAAAGAAAATGGGAATTATTAAAAAAATATTTAAATAGAACAAATACACAAAATAAATTAATTAGATACTACATGAGAATGGGAATATGTATGTTGAATATGGATTTGTTCCCATGATTGTGTTATAAACAAATACAAATATTTCAAACATGTTCATGAATAAATGACCGGCTTCCTTTAAAACGAGTATAAATTGAATAATTGCTTGGCTAGAGCAGGTAAATAGCGTAATTGTTGGCCAGGCTAATCAAGAATCTTGGTTGACCTTCATTCTGAATAGCTTTAGAGAAAACTAATATGGTAAGCTAAAGTGCAAACAAACATGTCCTGGTTTTTGAAGTTGTTACTCATGCTCCATGTATTTACACGACTTCATGTTGAACAATTTCACATTTGCATAATGTTATTTCTGCTTTCCTCAAAAATATTAAGCAAGGATTATGACATGAGCAAGTTGTTTTGCATTACAAAATAATAGTTTTGTTAGTTTCATTTTACATTAATTACTATTATTATTATTCAAATAGAACACTTAGTTTAACTAAATGAGCTATAAAAGATTTAGTCATATAACATCTTAAAATTAAAACATAATATCGGTGATGTAATTTTATCCAATCTTCGACATTAGTTTTTATAATGTTAAATTGTAATTATCATTAGTCATGGCTTTTAAACTTTGCTATAATGTTTATAGCTAAGAAGTAAACCACTAATTACAATTGATTCAGAAATTTGTATTTTTTTGTTATAATTAACAGTTAAGTTAACTTAGTGTTTACATAACTTATTGGACACTACTTTTATTTCCTGCGATAAATGAATTTCACCTCTTTTTTATTTTTTTAAAAATCTTGAGTTTTAATAATTGTAATTTTCAATAATGTTCACTTTTTATAAATTTGCCTTAAAGCAAATGTCAAGTGTTACATTTCCATTCTTAGAAGGCGTCAAGCGACAGACATGCAATCTACCAAGTTCGGCATTCCCCAAAATTACTGAACAAAAGTCTCACCCTCTACGTTAACTTCAATATCTTCCAATCTTCCCGGATGGTTTATTAAAAGAGTACTGGGTCTGTGTATAGGTCCTGGGCCTGGCAAGGTCACGCTAGGGCCTGTACCCCCTCCGTTAACTCCAACAATCAGAGGGCAACCGACTACGGGTCTTTTGTTAAAGGCTACGTTCACAACATGGTCACACGCTTCCGCAGGTACAAAACTCACTGCGAATCTCGCATTTCCTTGCGGATGCACCTGTTATGCAATTAGAAAAGCTGTGATGTACAGAAGTAATTCGAGCAAAATTTTTATTTTAGAAAAAATATGGCATTTTTACTCAAGAATTATTTTTAAAAAATGGCAAAATATCAAAACATCTGTGGCTTAATTTAAAAAGCTACCTTCTTCATCTTTTGACCACATAAACCTTATAGTCAAAAATACTTAAGGCCTGATAATGTCCATAATGAATTTAAATACACGATAGAAAAGTATTCCTTTTAACAAATATGGAAAAGTGTAGCAATATTCTTAACAATTATTTATTGTCAGACAGTAATTGTGTTTTTATGATCAAGAATTGAATTGCTTTTTTCCTGTAAAAGCTCAAAGATGCCTTCAAAATAAAGACAAAATATTTAAGGTGCCTCAGCTTGACTTGGACATTAAAATTTAAACCGTTTACGATTTAGTAATTAAGTTGAATCGTAGCTCTTTTTTAATTTTTTTATTTGTAAAATATGGATTCTACTTTGTAAAATGCCAAATTTTGCACTGTACATCAGAGTAACTCTAATTCAATGTACCTGAGTAGGAATATTCATCCCTCTAGCAGAAATAGTAATTTCCAGATTTCCTTCTCCGGCCTCGCTAGCATCTACTGAAAATGTAACAGGCCTCCCGACGGTTCCTCTAGCCACTTGACCTACTGTGACTCTAGTAGAGTCGAAAGCTTTCGCTACGAAAGGTGTCCCCTGAACAGGTCTCCCATTATAATCGACATTAATCTGGTGGGCCCCAACTTGTGATGGTGTAAATTCTGCAGTAAATCCGGAATGGATATCCCCTGTTATTTTCACAGGCAGTTCCCCAATGGGGCCTCGAACTGACACTGCTAATTCTGCGGCACCGCCCCCAGCCACTCCCATGTGAAACGAACTCGGCTGGTTCACGGGGATTAATTCTAAGTGTGATAAGTTCAAAGTCACTCTGCTGGTGTCAGCCACTGCACAAATGAACGGACAGCCCCGCACTGTCTCGCCATTGAACTTAATATCAATTAAGTGGGGTTTAGCGTGATCAGGGGTAAACGAAACTAGGCACCGACCTCCTCCGACAACCTGCACGTGGTTAGGCACTTCGCCTTCGTTGATGGAGATTTCTAGTTGGCCTTCTCCGGCTTGACTAGCATCAACTAAAAAAGAATAAGTGTAAATTTTTGGAGATTAGGACAGTAATATGATATTAAAATTGCTTTAATTGTAGGCACATTAAATAATTTTCGGATAACAAAATGATTTTGTGGTAAAATACTTCTTGCACAAATTGTAGACCAATTGATATTCAAGTCTATTTTAAGAATCTTGAAAAGAAAATATAATAATTTTATCAGTGTAAAACCAATAAAACTACATAGGGCTGCTTACTATTCCAATTCTTTTAATTCAAATTTAAAAACTTTAATGTTGATGGGTAGAACATGGAAGTAGTACATGCAAATAAGTTTTTTTTTTTGGTAGATTTTCAAAGAAATTTGATAATCTTATTAATTTGAATCATTTCTAATTGCCAGGTAGGCATTGATCACCTGTATAGAACTTTCAGTTTAACCAGAAATGATAACACAGATGTGAAATATTTTATTTAGGTAGGAAAACATATTCCATGAACAATTATATTCTACAAATATTAGTTTTGAAAATGAATTATAAGTTTTAATCCAAAATTAATTTTAGAATTTAAATGATTTAAAATAAGTTTATAAATTCATTTAAATAATATAATTGTGGCTATGTCAACTTACAAAAGAAGATTAAAGAAAACTCTTAAATGGGAACCTCATTGAAAGTCTGGGATATTTAACTTCTGTAGAATATTACAAACATATTGGTACCAATATTTTATAGAGTATGTAATTACTAATTGAAAGTTAAATAAACTAGAAAATTATGTGTAAAAGTGTTTAGTAGCTTTTAATTAATTTATTTTAATAGGTAATGCAATATTATTCTTGAGTTAAATCCGAGGAGAACACAAGAAACTGGCGAGAATAATTATTCCTAATTTAGATATATACTGTTTTAATTAAAATGAAAATGGACATATCAAGAATGACTATGTTTGCAGTGTAAACGAAGAAGTAGTTTTGAATAAAATTATATGTATAGCTATAACACAAACAACAAAATATTAGAAAGTAAGATTGCAGTCTTAATACAAGTACCTACGATAATTACACTTCAAAATCAAAGTAAAACGTATAGAAATGTTCCTCTAATAATTTACCTATTTATTTGATTTTAAAACTTTCTTGATTACTTAAAGAACTAAAGATTCTATAAAGATTGCATAGTCTCAACTTAATCATTTGAACAAATATATGACATAAATAAATAAAAACCAATAACTAACACCCTTAGAATTAATTCAAACATATTTTAATTAATTAAGATTAAGATTAAGAATACGAATAATATCTCAAAAAATTAAAAGTTATATACCCTCTTCCAGCCGGTATAGAATAAATCCTTATTTCTTATAAAAGCCCCAAAATTTAATACACACACTACAATGTACACAATAAAATACATGTGAAACAAAATAAAATGTGCGTACAAATATAGCAAAAGCTTTCGTTTACCTGTATACTTACCTCTAAATTGTACAGGCTGCCCAACAACACCTCCACTAACATCGGCGACCTGAATCAATCCAGCATCGTACACCTTAGCAATGAGGGGGCCCGAGGGCAACTTTTCGCCATTTACGGCTACTTCGATAATGTGAGTCCCCACTTCGGTGGGGACGAATTCTACGCTTTGCACGCCAGTGCGATTACCAGGCAAAACTCGGGCCTGAATGGCCCGTTTGCTGGGAGATACTACGTGTACTGCTAGGTCATCAGGTGCAATGTTAGTGTTGGTGATTATTTCGAAAATAGCCGCTGCGTTTGCAGGCACCAGCCTTGTCGATTCGCCCAATACTGACAGCGAAGAGTTCGACATGATGTTCACATGCCAGGGGCTCCCTTTAAACGAAAACATAGTGATAGCAGATCAGCACATTATAAACAGTTTCCTTGTTTCGACTTTTGTGCAATATTTTTAAGAATAATATGTATTTAATGCATTGTAATTTGAATGTTACCTAAGTGATAAGTTTTTACATGCATATCAAGAAATATTTCTACATGCAGGTATATTCTAGTTCCAAAGTAAATAATTATATATCTAATCTGATTTAAAAAAAATATATCTTAAATGTTTCAGCTTATTTCAATTGTTACTTTATTAATGGGTACTTTATTAACATTTTGTATGGAATATTTTCCATAAGAATAACGCCAATAAATAAATAAATATTTGAAACGAGGGCAAGTAGAAATTATACAAATTAAGCTCTATTCGAGTTATTAAACGTCATTGAATTGATCGCTAAGAAATTAAAATTTTGTTTGGTTATTATAAATAATTTAATTTACTATTTTCCACATTCAAAGTTTTTGATTGAATCTTACAATTTATGAAAAATAAAAATTCACATAAAAATAAAAACTACACATTTTAATGAACTGTCTGGTATGTCTCATAAATTGCTATTGGTTTATTTGAAGAAAAAAAATGCTGTAGAAAGTTAAAATTTCCATCGTAGTTTTACCTATTATCCTTCACATATTATAAATTCTTTTTTTTAATTAATTATAGGTATATTAAATTAATTTTTTTTTAAATACATACTTATTAAATACTTAACAAACAAGGTCATAACACAAATCTGACAAATAAAGAGGTCCCTAGAATTTGATTTACTGCCGTCGCGATTTGCATAGTATTTAGTGCAATTGCGTTTTATTTCTTATTGGCTTTCTGCGGATGGTCTCGACTTGACCTCTTTTGACACATTTAAAAAGAAATAAACGCAATTCACGTTTCTGAGATTATTTAAATTGCCTGAGTCTGACCTGGAAACTTCAACAATGAATTTCAGAAATAGCGGCCTCGAATCTCTGTTTGCTTTTCAAACACTGCTTTAATCGCAAAAATCGCAAATTGCTCACTTTGTCAAGATTTACATTTAAATTGTATCTTTGCTAGATTTTCTCAGAAAAAATATACGGTTGTCTTTCAATAGCGTTAATGGGAATAAAATTAAATAGTAATAGCGATTGGATTTATTAACAGTAGCACAATATAGAAAGCAACAGGATGAAGAAGAGTGCAAGGAATTTTATTAACAGTTTTTTTTTTAAGAAAATCATTTTTAATTATAATGATTATTTTCTTTTTATTATCTAGGATGTTGTGTGTGCTTTGAGTTAGATTACACTACGATAGACTGCATTAAAAATAGCGGCGCGGCAAATTACTATGAAATGAATTTGTTAAAAAATAATTAAGATCTATGATTACGGTTTGTTTTTCGAGTAATTTCATTTTCTGAGCAATTAAGTTAGAAAGAAAGCGCATTTCTATTCACATAGCAGTCGAACAATATGGGTTATTGGCGATTAGGGTACTTTCTATTTGATCGTACACAATAATTAAAGGCGATATGAATATATTAAGATTAGCATAAAACAACGTTGGTTGTGCTGAATAGGGCAGATGTTGGAATATGTTTCGCCCCACAAATTCTGGAATTTGATTGTAGCTACCCTCTTAAATTTTTTTTAATTAGATGATTTATTAAAATGAACTGATTTTTTTTTATGTCTTTTGATTAGGTATTTATTCGTCGATTCTTTTAAATTAATTTTAAGTTTAAATTACCTAATTTTTAATGTTATAATAATTTCAGAAGAGCGAAGGTTACAATCGTTTTTATCAAATTAGAGGCGAGAATTATCAAGTTAATGCCGCATCTTATCAAATAATGAGCAATACAATTAACACGTTGCGGTTTGAATGTTGCTTGTTGGAAAAATTGTTGTTTGGGTAATCATCACGTAAAGAGAACAGTAGAGGATAATTTTCTTTGAAACGGAATTCAAGTAATTTTTTTTTAATTTTACACTTTGTATGTTATTTTAAATTTCTTTGCTTTATTTTTAGGGGTTTTCGTTTTGTTAGTTAGTTACTTGAAAAAATTGTTTCTTCTGTCACCAAGTGGCAGAATATGCATGTTTCGAAGCATCAATTTAGTGTGAAAAGAAAATGGTATAGTCACATCAGTACAAATTTAATGGCCATTACCGGAATAAACCAAACAGGTATGTGTTTACCAAACATTATTTTATAATATAATGGTATTTTTAATAAAATAATATATTATACGGTCAAACTTTGAATTTGTTGCTTTCCATTTTTGGGCAGCTTTAGTGATTTTTAATTTTATCGACGTAGTTTTGGTATTGCAGAAATCTCAGCTTGCCGCTGTCACAGTGACAGTTCTTCAAAGTGAAATGTGGTGGTAAAGCTCGTACGACTTTTTCCCCCAGAAAGAGCACAAAAGAAGGTCCCGCAAGTATTTTATTATCTAACGCTGTTTATTTGAATTTCCGTTCAAAAAATTCAGCAGGTGGGATTGCAAAATCGCATGGCGAATTCAAATTAGCTTGGCCACTTGATATGGTAATCGTACCGTTAAATGATCGTACAAACATTTTCTCGGAGCACTCCTTAATATTTCTTTCGGCGTTTTACAACCTGTGTGATAGCCAGAGGCAGAGCTCTTCAAAAGTATGCTTCTATGTATCATGTGAATGGGGTATTCGCGAGTAAGGAAAGACGAAGTTGTTAGCGTAAATAATCACACACGCACTTGCACATACTGAAATATGTATGCGGCATTTGTAGGCCAATTTTCTGTTATTAATCAGTAGTCGTTTTGTGGTGAGATGGCCAAGGAAATAGTGCACTGAAAAATAATTACAGGGACGGAACTTTGTGTATTGTTTGCTCGAGAAAATTTGGTATTTTCATACTTATGAGTCTTAAAAGCAACTACGTGGGTATAGTAGATATTGTACTTGTTTTTAAACATATTTTAGTTCGAATTAAGAAAAGCGCAAAATAATAAAGAATTGTACAGCATGTGGAAATAAATAAAAATATTGCAATGGTACATTAGCCTTGATGTCTGTTTACTTTTTAGATAATATAATAATACACTGTGATCTCTTCTACAGTTTCCAGGCTGTGAAGTGTCTTATGGAATGAATGCATTTAATTCAAAGGTGTATGCAAATATACGTGTTGCAATTAAAAGTGCATTTTACACAGAATAATACTGGCAATGAATATCATTAATTGACCTTCAATTAAAAGGCAAT
Source organism: Quadriops clusia (assembly GCA_033557875.1). NCBI lineage: Eukaryota > Metazoa > Arthropoda > Insecta > Coleoptera > Hydrophilidae > Quadriops > Quadriops clusia. Next base: position 5,028 of record JAWQRP010001914.1, on the reverse strand, counting down.
CAAAGCTTTGGACTTATATTTAGGTTTAATATTTTTAGGTATGAACCTACTCTTTCATTGTAGGCTCTGCACTATGCTTAGGGCATTTTCTGTTTGTAACACTCTGCAGTAAATAAAAATATTGCACAAAAGTTAGAACGTAAGTGTATGCTTCCATCAACAGAGAGCAAACGTTGGTTTTTCGATGAAATATGTACAGCAAATGTGCACCAAGCTTTAGAACCTACCTGGACACCTGTTGATGTGTAAAACACCTTATGGGAGCGCGGTTTTATTGACGCAAAACTCGAAGGAGGTTCACGAAAGCCGCACGCGCTCACTGAACATATGCACGACGCACAAACTGACCGAACCTGGATGCATTCGTGCCAAAATCAGGCATTTTCATTGACGTTCTCGTTGTCAATCTTCAGAAATGTAGGCGCAACAATGAGTAGGCGGGGCGAGAGGTAAGACGGCATTCCACGAACACCCCGTCCTTTGCCGACTCACTCACTGGTAAGAGCTCACTTGCGCTGGCTCGCTCGGCGCTCAGCAGCGCTCGTTGCCGCTCGATTCACCGAGAAACGTCTGAATTAAATCTCTCTCGTTGGCTTGGAACAAACGGCACTTTTTCGATTGTACGCGAGAACTCGATGGCGTTTTTCTTCCGAGCACGAGGTGGGGGCTATTTGGGACATTGAACTGACCGTTTCTCACAAGAAAGCGGAAAAGCGAGTGTGATGGTGCTACCTGGCGAGCGACGACGTTACAAACGTTACGTCGTTACTGGCAAGAGAAGGCAAAGCCAGCGCACGACGCGCCTTTGCCTTCCCCTTCGATCATTGCCTTTGCCTTCGTCTATTCATTTTGCTCTCTTTACATACTATTTCAAATATTTCATTCATACCCCCTCTGTCTGAACATGTGGCGTAAAACGTGGGCAATGATCTGGAAAACGATTGATTTATAGAGGGCGTCCCACTAGGGACGAATCTGATTATTATTATGTGTTTACCTATTACTGAAGACAAGAGAGCAAATATAAAAGGTTTATTTTATTGGCACCTTCTACAAGAATATGTTTACTCTCCTAATATAATTGGGGTGGCGTAAAGAGCATCAAATCCACATTTTTAAGTGGCACTCCATACCCTTTACAATTTTCTACTTTTTAAGACATTTCCATGCAGTATCTGGTTCTACATGTTTAAAATCGTTGTTTTTTGAGATTTAACTGGTTTTAGATAATTTTTGGGCAAACATTCCGTCATTGAAAATCTATTCTCTGCGAAACGGTCAAAGTTAAGGGCTTCATATTGTATATGTTACAAGAGGAAGTTTTCTGAATACGTATCCAGTTTATTTCAGTTTTAGTTTTCTAACTCTCCAGAACTAAATACGTATATTATTAAACATGTTTTCGTACATCTTATTCTGATTTCCTCATTATAACAAAACCAAAGTTTTACACTATTCTGTAGAGCAGCTAAATAAATTATTTCAATGCATAATTAAATACCTTACATCAAATAAAAAATTATAGCTTCGCAGTTCGCTGTTTTTCAGACACTTTTAGCCCACCCACAATAAATTCGTTCTAAATTATGGTGTGCTTACAATCTACTATAACGTTGCATTATTTAGGTTTTTTTCTTATTTTACTGAAACTCAAACAAATACTTAAATATACATTTTGGGCAGAAACAGTCGCAGTTTTTCTAAATTGTGCACATTTTATAATTAGTATTGAGTAAACATTTAAAAATTAGTAAAAAGTCCAAAATATTTATGTTATATCACATGTACAGCTTAAAGCAGAAAAATATCGACACTATACGTGCGGTTGTCTTAGATAGTGTCTATAATTTTCTGCATCAAGCCGTACATAAGTTTAGAGGCATCTGCTCCTAATAATCTTCTGTCTAAATCGACTTATGAATATTGATCATTTTTGAAGGTGCAAGAATAAAAAATGTACGAATGTTGGATAGACTTGGTCCCGAGGTATGTATAAGTAGAAAAAGAGAAGACACTTTGGTTAGCAACGTTTCGCGGAACTATGTCCACATCTTCACGCCAACAAGGCCTTTCAAGGCGGTTGGTTCCTCATTTACGGATACATGTTGTGGTTCATTTTTCAACTATTGGCCTGAAGATGCGAACATAATTCTGCGACACGTTGCCAACCAAAATAAAAATTGAAAAACCGAGCGTCTTCTATTTTTTTTTACATACAAATATTTAGTGAATTGTTAACTAACCATTTTTTTATTATTACCCTTAAGGATACCCATAAAAAATTTGACGAAAATTGTATGTAATACATATATCTACCTCCACAGATGTTGTGCCAAGTCAATCCCCAGAATACAAATAACACTCATAGCTCTTTTACTCTGGGCAGTATTAGCAAATTTATATGTATGGTATTAGATGGTATGTACTAGCGTCGTTGGTACTAGCCATAGCATGTATTAGCTAGCCTACCTCTCTAGACCTAGGGTTTGGCTTGTTAGACCCAAGCGCTTCGCGTCACCTTTCGATTAATTCCCGACATTCTTCTAGAATACCTTCCGCTTTTTCGAAGGCTACAACGAACAAATAGCTCTTAATTGTCGCTGACGACCGGCTCGCTTGTTACGTAAGCCCGATCTCCAATGCAACGTATCGTTTCCACTTTCTAAAGGCCATAAAAAATAATCGGCATTTCGGATTGTTGCATTTGCAACATTGTCACAGTTTTTGCTTTTCCTTTTGCACGGACACTATTATGTTAATCAGTGTGTATACAGGAAAACAACATCAATTAAGAGCGTAGCAGAAACCGAGTAATGATGCATTAAAATGGCCTAAGAAAGTAAAAACTCAATGTAGTGAAGAAAGTTTACATATTATTTGTTTACCATTTTATTTCTTTACTTGCTTATTTAGTAATATTATAATTGTATCATTAATGCATTACAATCTACAAATAATTAATTTCACTCATTTAATTATTATATTGCATTTTATATAAACTGCATCGAAAAGAAAAGTTACTAGTAAAGAGTCTTATTAATAGAAAGCTTCAAACCCTAGGCCCATTTAAATTTGAAAATTGTTGAGACCCGACAAGGGTAATTTGAGGATTTTTGTTAAATAAATTTTTTTTTTTTCCATCTTGGAATAATACTTACACAACCACGTTGCCCAAAGAAATAAAAATTTAAACGTACAAACTGCCGCCTCACGGAATTTATATGAAAAACTTTCTAAATCTCATTATCATTTGGCACCTCTTATTTGTATAATATCAGGACGAAGCACCTGAAGATGACCGCAGCTGCAGGTCGAAACGCGTAGTGCGACAAATAAATAACAAGGAAATTTTATTTAACAAATATCCTTTTAAATTTGTTTACATTTGTGCAAATAATCTCACGATTTCACAAATTCCCCATCATATCGCAAATAGCCCCATCATGTAACAAATAGCCCCATCATGTCCTAAATAGCCCCATCATGTCGCAAATAGTTCCATCATGTCACAAATAGCCCCATTATGCCGCAAACAACCTCGTCATGTCGAAATAGTACCAACATGTGCGAACATGAAATAATTTAAAGCATCACTTACCTGGCACAGTATCACCGTTAAAGCGAATGTCCACTCTGTGGGGCAACGCTTGGTGAGGTGTAAAAGCTGCTTTGAACCGCTGGCCCCCCAAACTGCGGACACTTGAAGTTACTCGACCACCTTCCACTAATATTTCCAGGTCTCCAGATCCGGCTCCGCTTCCATCGACTGAGAAACAAATTAATACAAATGGCCCAATACTCTTTCCTATGCTCTTAATATTAAATGCACATATCTGCAATCTTAAATACAGAAACTATAGCTTACTCTCAAATTCCACCGGCCGGCCGAGGACCCCATCAGGAATAGGCTGAACTTTAACTGATTGTGCACCACCGTTTCGATTAGCACTGTTTTTAAAAGCAGAGCTGCTATAAGACTTCTCCCCATAATTATCCCCGTTTGTACTATACTTCTGGGAGTAATTTTGGCTGTAATTCGACTGCGTCTTGTAATGTTGCTCCCTGGTAACATAGTTTGAATGCTGCTCGTTTCGTTGATAGCCCTGGGAATCCACATGGGAATCTCCTAAATTAGCAAGTGACTCCAGACTCCTGTTTGATAGAAGATTCTTTGTTTTAGCAATTGCATCCCACGAGTCTCTCCTGGCTGGAGCTCGATCGTTCATGGCCGATACCTTAATAATTGGTGTTGTATCTATTACTCCTCTAACATCCGGTTCATCGACACCTAAAACAATATTTTTTCTTATATTCTTGCTTTAGACATTTATATATATAGGCTAATATTTTTATTGTTGAGGCCCGACAAGGGTAATTTGAGGATTTTGTTTAATTAAATAGATTTCCTTGTTATTTATTATTTATTTTTCGCACTACGCGTTTCGACCTGCAGCTGCGGTCATCTTCGGGTGCTAGAAGATGTTTACATTGAACAATTAACTACATGTTAACAATACAGTAACATACAATATATACATTATGGTTTTACTTTGTTTTACGTTTTGTGCTTTACAATTTTATTTACATACCTTTGTCCTGATATTATATAAGTAAGTGGTGCCAAATGATAGTGAGATTTAGACAATTTTTCTATAAATTCCGTGAGGCGGCAGTTTGTACTTTTAAATTTTTAATTCTTTGTGCAACGTGGTTGTGTAAGTATTAATTTCAAGATGGCAAATGTGATCGTGTGGATACGTGTATTGTGTGCCGTTCCGACCAGCGGTACTTTATTTGTTTATATATTATTTGTGTTTACAGTGGTTCTAAACTCATATGTCTTATTCTTGCTATGTGTATTTATTGAGAGATTGAAAAACTACTTATAACTTTTCTTCTTGTGTGTTGTTTGTTTCATTTTATTGTATTGCTTTCACAATATCAGGTTTGTTAGAGGTTCATATTTCAAGTCTGTTTGTGTGTTGAGGCAACCTGTTAGATTGTTTCTCAGTGCTTTGTAGATGTGTG
>JAWQRP010001913.1:0-17213 GCA_033557875.1 Quadriops clusia | reverse complement strand
AAATGTCAAAATTCCGACTTTCAGCTTCAAGGTTGTTTATACGGGGGGTATCCGCGACCCTTTCGTACGAAACAAATTATTCGCTGAAATAAACGATTAGAGCAAAACAATAATTTATTTCGTTACTTTTTAATTTGTTGATGCAAGTAGTTAAATTCTCCCTTACAAAACTCATTGGTGTTCTTTAAAATGCGATTTTTTCATAGTGGCGCAACTATCGATACACACTCACCATAGAAATCATATTCCTTAAAATGGGAAAATTACCGACGGACGGACGGACGTACGTTACGACGGTAATTATGTTTGTTGATTGTGCGCCAGTGGGGCAAATTAGATTGACGTTGGAAAACGAAATATTGTTCAGTAAGTCACGTTCCTCTATATCTACGTGATCTGATGCCAAATAAAAGATATTAACTCTTCTGCTACATTACCATAGATATCACGGTTACTTTTTTGATTTAATCTTGATTTGTAAGTGCAACAATCTATATTATTCTCGTTTTAATGTGACAATATAGATTTTATACATTCCAACTGTGCGATATGACTAGAAGTTGAAATAATACACAGTATCTATAACTGAACATCAAGCAAAGTTTATTTAACATTTGTTTACTCAATATGTGTAATTTTAAAGCAAAAACAAATTTATGTAAACTTGAATCCTTTGAATTACGTTGTATGTAAACAGGCAGAAAAACTGCGCTGCCCTTTGAAAGCGAAACTGAAATAGCGGCGCAAAAGACCGTCATTTCTACCAGCAAACAATTCTGGAATAAGTTTAGAACGTCTGTAAATAATTAAGCATTATTTTCATTAAGGCGTTTCAAATTTGAAGGGGCGAGTGACTGCTGCAGATTATCAATATTTAACTTTGCGAGAAGGAGTGCCTCTCTTTTGCGACATAAAGTACTCCAATTCATGAGACTTAAAATGAAATTTGGAAAATTTCATTTTAAACGAGTTTTAGGGGTGAAATAAAAACATATTACAAGAAATCTATTTCCCCGGCAAACACGCTAAAGGCGGAAGATCACTCCTTATTTACATAATCCTTAAAATGGAATTGAAATTGATGCCCTTAGTGATGTCGATCACCTATGCGCCGATAATCTCACAGGAACATAAAATTACAAAGCAAACCTTCGGGGGAGTAAACTTCCCCAATTTCTTTCCCATAAAGTTTTGTATTTATTTACATCGTTTTTTAGATACTACATACAGCTAATGCTGTTTCACGTTTTTCTGAAATGAATCTGACAGCAACTAAAATAATTATTTATTTCTTATGTACCTGTGTCATTGTATGCTTTTTCCCACAGTAATTTTAAGACAATAGAGTGCGGTTCATTATTAATGACATAAAATAATAGAGGTACAAAGGTCACTTTTTTGTTTACTTCCTGTATATATATTAAGGGGCATTGAAAATGTCTATATTAATTACATAATGGAAGCGTTAAATTAAATTTCACTGGCAAATATGGCTATTGAAACATATTGGGAGTGTCGGCTAGCTAGCTATTTGAATTTAGTTAACATAATCCTAACACGTTTATTTCCGAAATGGTGGGAAATAAATTTGATGCACAAAGGATATATGTTGTTAAATAATTTAGATTTAATTTTGTAATACTATACCAGTTGCAGCTGCTAACGATTTGTAGCTTCCAATTAACCACATTTCTATTTCGGTTCTATGAAACTGAATTCTATCACCACGTAATAATGTTTGTAATAAAATTATTTTAGATAAAAAGAATTAAGCACACTCAGGGATTTGCAAGTATATTTTTGATTTGTATTTTAGACTGGTTAGACAGTTTAATTAGGAAATAACCAATTGGAAATAACAGTCTTGTCATATGGCCAAGAGGATATTCTTATAATCAAAATATTTATGTATCAAAGGGTTTGTGCTAAGCTTCATCAAGTTTCCAGCAACAATGCTTACGCCCCTCTCTAAATATTACCCAAAGCAAACGATCTCTTCACAGTTAATAGGAATATGGGGAATTTTCAGTCTCGAGGAAATTAAATTCTACACATCCAAAACACTGATAATAACTAATTTTAGTGCGGCTTAATTAAACGTTAGAAAGAAGGGTGCATGCTTAAACAGTTGACATAATTTAGTAACTTTTCACCCAAATAACTTACTATGAAAAGTTCTTGGCGCTGTAACCTCATTAAACATTAACATTCCTCGAGTTCAGGGAAAGGAAATAATTTTCGTATGAGTCGGCTCCGGCCCGAGCAGCTAACGTATGCTCTCAAGATTAATAATTTAACTTTGTAGATGTAAACTTAAATCACCAAATAATCGAAAATCCTATCTTCCGCGAAACTATTGAAATGTTTCCTGTACAATTAACCAACATTTAAACAAGCCCTTCACGTAACGGAAATGATTATCCTAGATTTGCAACGATTATCTTGCATAACCTCCGTTGCATAATTATATTATAATACCTAGTTTAGTGAGATATAATATCCTGCGCTCTAATTAAATTAATTATATCAGTGGTTACGGGGAATAATAGGTAATCGTCGAACACCATAAATTCGATGTTCCCATATTTACGAGTATTAAAAGTCATTTCTTTCTAAGTAAAATAGTTACTTTAGAAAAATCAGAGTCCTACTTGTATAGAAAGTATTTGTGGATAGATCCGTAGATGGAGTAAAATGTTCTTTTCATAAATTTTCTATGCAGTTTGAAGAATGTAGTTTCAACTTGATATAGTTCCTCTAGAGCACAAATAGAACGTATGAATGTATTCGCATGCTTTAAAATGAGTTAATAAAAAACAAAGGTTTGTAAATATATGAGTTGAAGCGAAAGGTAAACGTTGACAATCTTTAGGAAAGGGTTTATAAGGGATTTTTACAAGTAGGGGAGACCGGGGTTAGTTGGCATTAGGGGTTAGTTGGCATTCGGCTTTTAAATTTCTTCACGGAGATTGTAGAGTTCTGTGGTCTTGAACATCTGACAAGTTGTTTATGATGTGTCATCCACTAGTGTTTCAGTTTATTTTGAGTTTCAGACACTTTGCTACTTCCAGTTGTTTATATTTGCATCAGGTAAGTAAATTTTTCCATCATAAGTTAGTTTGGTTTTGCAAAGCTGTAAAACAGGCTGCAAAGTTTCTATTGACCGTTTTTGATAGAGTATCTAACTGTGTCTGGATCCTTATTCGAAAAGCCTTTGTGGACATTATGTGGAAATATAGATAGACCATATTGTTTTGATTACGCTGTTGGGGTTAGTTGGCATTTATTGAGTTGGGGTTGGTCGGCATAGTTTATAGATATTTGTATAAAGCTAGATTTAACGTATGAAGGGACAGGACACATTTACCGAAGGCAGGACCCCGGAAGGATTCTAACCGAGGGAGAAAACGAAGGAGTGCCGCAATTCGAACGGATTCTCCAGTGAAAAAAGCAGTGTTAGTAGAAAGAAAAAAAAATAAGACTAAGAAGCACAATATTCCTAAAGAAAAGAAAAAGCGTTCTACCAAAAAATAAGTTTTCATGTTAATAAAATTTTTTTGTGAACTGAACTTATTTCTACCAATTCACCCCTATCTCTCATTATGGTTATGCCAACTAGCCTCTCTATGTATACCAACTAACCCCATGTATGGGGTAAGTTGGCACAGTTAGAGTCCTTTGGAAAAACATTTTTTTATGGTTCTAAGCAGTTTTTTGAAACAATAGTTCTTAATCGAATTGATAGCTAAGGAGTTACTCAATGATCAGCGAAAATCATATTCACTGGAAGTATCACAGAAAAAAATCAAAAAATTTAAAACCAAAAACTATGCCAACTAACTCCGGTTTCCCCTATGTACATTATTCCGAAGGGTTTTCTTGCGCATTAAATCTTCAGGTTAAGAAGGGTGGATAATAAACGTAATAAACAAGCATTATGCTCAAAGGGAAATGATCATAGCTAGAGAATTTAATGGTCTCCGTAACGATTATGAACTATAAATTTCACAACAAAGGCTTCCTTATTACTAGTTAAAATAGCTTAATGAGTAATATCAAGAGCTAAATGTGGGACGTTTAGCAAAGTTTGAATGTAAATATAAAAGTTTTCCTCGGTGTGGTCAGTTTACATTCTTCCTGAAGTTTTAATTAATTTTTTTATTCTATGTCTTAAAAATCTTGAACGCAAAATTTAAAGTGAGACAAGTATAGGTGGGTAGCAACAAACTAGTTATTGGCAAAAAATATCAAATATTCTTTATTAATTTGTCGCGTCGCTTTAGTGTGTTATATAATGAAAAGGACAATGATTATAATTTTAGTGACATGGAACACTGGCAAAGTTTTTCTCTAAATAACCCTCTTTTGAAATGCGAGATTTAAAGCTTTATGAAAGGAATGAATGGTTTCAGACATAATCAATTTTATACAAGGAAATATAGAATAAAAATCAAACGTTTTAAATAAACAATCTGACAGGACTTCTTAATCGGATTAAGGAAAATCTATATAGAAAGCTTGATGACCGAGCAGTAAAAGGAAAGCAACAAGTGTTTCTTAAATGTGAAATTGAAGTTTACGCGGGGTCGGGCAGTTTATTTTCCAATTCAAAAAACTCCAATTTATATTAGGTAGTGCGCAAGTAAGCTGATATTTCTGAGTGAATATTATGCCGGCAATATCGGTTTTCGAATAAGGTTATTGAAATCTATTGTGCGCATTCAACAGTCACGTTAGGTATCCTTGCATGCATTCGAATGATAAACTGCCACAGGAATTTTTAAAGTTACTGCTAGTGAGTTTTTTGTACACCTACATGGAAACTATTTACCAGTTTCTCGGTTCAGTTTACCAACGAGTAACTTTTGATGCAAACTTTTCTTGTAGTTGAATTGGTGCCGAACGTTTATTGCATTTATTCATTTACATTGTTTGTTTAAGCGAAAAAAATATGTATTAGATATTTTCATATATGTATATAGTTTGAGGAGTATTATATAATAAAATAATTTCTATTTAATTGATGACTATATGTATTTTTACCTATAAAAATTATAAATAAAATTACAATTTATATATTCCTGACAAGTTTATTATGGTTATTAGGTGATCGGTTACACCGAAATGATCGGCATCTTTACGTTTTTGTTGACATCAAAGGTGGGTCATATTGGCGAAACCGGTCGCCTACTGACCATAATAAACATGTCAGTAATGTGTAAATTGTAATTTAATTTATATATTATCTGGATCTCCGAAATTCCACACATAAAGTAAGTATATTTCATTTATTACAAAGTTTATAACGGTTGACTCTTAAGTTTTAAAAGGGAAAGCAATAAAAGTTGAAACCATTATATAATTCATTTATGATCCGTTTTATGTCGTTTTCATTTTCCATAATTAAAAATATGACGTGTTTCCATTTTGTTTTAATATGTCGGCACCCAAAGAGTTTTACGGCTACGTTTGTAAACTCGCAAGCATCATAATAAATTTATGGTGGGAAAGTTTGCAAATATTTACAATTATGAAATTGCTCATTTGAAGGAAAAAAATCGCCGATTTGGGGAAAATTGTGCGTTCGTAAGTAGGGGTTCCGCTAATTGTGTGAGACACGTGCGATAGATGAATGTTTGCGAAACTATCTTCAAGATTAATTAAAGTTCACTTCATCCTCATTACATAAGTAATGTTAAATACGCCGCTGCATTCCATAACTTCAGAAATTAACACTGGCTGGGAGATTTTAGCAATTTAACTGAAATAATTAAAGGGGCTCAAAAACTAAGAGAAGTTGCGTGAAACTCCGAACAGTCTCGAAACTTATGTTGTTGTTATGTTAATTATTTGTATAATTACTAATACATATGTCATTGGAAGTACTTTGGCATTGCTTTTATTATTATTCTTTGTGTTCAGAAAGTAGGGCATTGAAGAGTTGCTCGTTTTTTGATTGAATCAGGAGTAGTTTTAATTTTTATGCACTAGTTGAACTCAGTTCTTTACAAAAATGCTATATGACCTTATATACGCCTTTTATTTTACGTACCTATATAGTACACGTAAGTAGCTAATTGTATTATTTTAAGACTATAATGTTTTTTTTTGATATTTATTTAATGACGATCTATTTCCGTATCTGGAGCCAATTACCGACTCTGGGGAATTTTGCCAATCCTAAGCTTAATGTTCTTAAATAATAAATAAAGGTATCTTGCAGTCTAATTATCATCACTCTGTAGAGCAAAAGTTCCACATTTGATTGTGCGCCTCCGCCAATTGTGCAGGTATAGGAGGAATACACAAGTATGTAAAGGTTTTGCTGTTTCTTCAATTAGGCAATGTATCGTGAAGATAAAGATATATCAAATGTTACAACACATAACTGAACTTGGGCATAACAATATTGAGTTATCATGTTTGTGTGCACAATTATTAAAGTTCAGTTGGAAGAGCACATTTGTTTACGCATCAATTATTTGTCAGAATTATTAGTTTAATGTTTCAGAATCCATTGTTGACTCTCTTGCAATAATTCACTAATATGCTGCATCTCTTGCGCTACAATTGGGTTTACTGGATTAATTTGCAATGCAAACTACGAATTTCCATATGGGTCCAAGCACATAACTGCAGTGTATCAGGGGAAATGCTTTTTTTGCAATTCGTGCACATATCGATAAGTAAGTAATTACGGTACTAACATTTTGCAACTGCAGAGAGGGAAAACTAGTTTAATTTGACATTAGAGCAGTAATTCTTTCTAAACTATTAATTTAAATTATCTGCCCCGAATTTTCTCACATTATGTTTATTTTTCAGAACTAGGAAATATTAAATCAACTTTTCGCTATCTGAATGAAAACACACCGCTTTTATTTTCAATATAAATACTTGTTCGTGAAGCAATAACGTCGCGAAGTTTAAACAGTAGTTAGAAATGCAGAAAGTTGATGATTTAACATATTGTCGCTTGCTTCATTTTATATGTACTTAGCATACTGTTTGCAGAGGCAAGGGCAGAACTTTTCTCCGTTTATTTGTACAAATCATATTTTTCTAAATTATGTTTTGTTGATATATTCAAGTGAGGAGGAAATGAAAACTAATATTGCCTCTCAGTGGAAACTTCTATATGATATCGTTTCCGCAAATGTATATATTTTATGTATAGCTAATATGATGGCTAATACGATGCACTTGCAATTACAGTCTCAAAGATTCAAAGTTATCCCCAATCAAATGAACATACGAATAATTAGTTGAGCAATCAAATAGCTTCTGAGTATGTATTTATTTCCTCGATTGAAGTGTATATTCATAATGCAATTAATCCTGATCTGAGATATGTGGGTCGTCATAATCAAGCTTGTTTATATACGATAACGACCAACACAAGTTAGGTACCATTAGACGAAAATAATGGGTGCTGGGGACGGAATTATCCTAACGATGAATTGGTCAGGTAAATTTTCGCCCATTTCCACAATCTGATGTAAATGACAAGCAATACCAAACCGGAATAACATTGTTATACTTATATGTTGTATATGAATAAGTAACTAATACAATGCGGCTGTCATGTTGATAAGTGAATTATTAAAGCAGGTCTCTTACCTTTCTATTCTAAGGATTTGAATTTGCAGGAACGCCTGCAAAAATGTAATATATATTAGAAAAAGGTACCGTTTTTGTTACTGAAAGTGGGTTTGGATAAATTTAGTTCTAATCACATTTTGACTAAATTTCTACTCTTTAAAAAAACACATCTCCTGTTGGAAAAACTCCGAGAACCTTTATTATATTTACGAATCGACCTCCAAGAGAAAATATTTTCTTTTTGAAGCGTTTTCTTATAAACCCGAATTTAATATGCGATATTTCTTTTTTACATTTTCGATCTCGAGGTTTAATTAACCTTAAACCTAGAGCACAAGTTTAATAACTTATAATAACAATCTTTATTCAAGTAAGGCCCTGTTTGCCATGGAAGATGATAAGAGAGTTATTCAATTTCCTTAGGAGAATCCATTTATTAAGCCAATTGCAATGCCGAGTCCCTCCTCGATTATTTCTGTTTTCTATGTAACACAAGCATTTATCATTAAGAAAATTCCCCAGAAGGCGCAAGTAGGCAATTAAGAGAAACTACATATGACAATGTAACTAAGTGGCTGAAAGAAAATGAAATAACAATCTTCTTTATCATGTACTAAAAATTGGTTCATTAAGATTTTATTGCACATTATTACCAAAAAAGCCTTTTATAATATTTTGTCGATAGAAATTTTAGAAGATGCAAGTTTGAAATAACTGCGCAACAAAAACTTTACAATAAATTAGGAAATAATTTTAAAAAACGATACGTTAGTCTGGTTAGAGTTCTGAAATAAATTAGGAGAAACACGTAAATTTTGCAAAAAAGAGTGACACTATGAGATTGTACCCCTAATCAGCTCAACTTTCCTTCGAAATGCTTTTGTAATGATTTAATATAAAACTCTAACAAGCGTAACTCGATTTTGTTTTTTTGTTTTGATGCAGATTTAAAGTTTCGTGGAGTTGTAACGGACACGGTGAAAGGAAAATAATTAATTTTTTGTTGGGCCACTGAAAATGCGCATTAAGCGCTCAGATTTGTATCCGGGACAAATCCCGTTGTTTTATTTAGTTAAGCCAATATCTGTACCTTTGGAAAAAGTGACCTTTCTTTTAACTAAATATGCTATCAGTTTTTAAACTCGCAAGTATCGCTTTGGAAAAAGAACGACATATTTTGTAATTATTATCATTTGTCCGTCTTGCATTGTCGGAAACGTGATAAATCAATATTAAAGGCAATGCAATGGTGACATAATGTAACGTCACTACTGACACATTATTTCCTCGGATGCATAAACTCATCAGTACACGAAAATTTACGAGATACTTCATTTCGAACATTTATGACGATTAATGTTTTAAAAAACTTTTTCCAGAACAAACGTTGAGTTTTCCACTTTGTTTTCGCACCCTACATAAAATTCTATATGGGTCGTTAATATTTATTAAACAACCATCTCAAGTTAATGACGGTTATGGAGTTAGTTGTTACTTCAGAAACATAACAATGTTTGCTTTGGAAGAATTCTCTTCCCATCGTTTATTTGTAAAAAGTATATTACTATTGAAATTAGTTTGTATGGTTTCTGAAGCTCTAAATTTACGTGAAAGATTAATCCTTGTAGTCGTATATAAACTTAATTTCATTTTAGTTTGTCATTTAGTTAAACTTATTTTGTCCAGGACAATGCACAGAACGTGCTTTATAAGTGTGTCATGGTATGGTGGAGCCCAGAGAAGTATGTAGCAAGATGAGAGAGAGAGAGAGAGAGAGTAATGTAGAGCGTTTATAATTAAAAATTCTGCTTAATATTCATAACTTTATTTCATATATGTAGGAGAATAACAATTTTGTTCCTGAGAGGTTTCCGTAAAAACGTAATGCACCTAGATGGAGGAACGGTTTTTGTTGATATGATCTTGTGGATTTAATCTTGCATGAAAAATCAGTAACAAGGTCTTTTGTGAAAGACAGTTTATATTACTGGCCATTTAAATTCTTATAGGTCTCCCCCTGTACTTTCCTCCGGGCTTTCAGTTATAAATTTACCTTTAAACATCTTCAAAGGCATAGATTCCGATAGAAGTAAACTAGAGTAATATAAATGCTAATATAAGTGATTTTATTGGAAGATTGGCTCTTTAAAGGGTGAAAGTTATCAGTTTTGTTTATCAAATTACGACGAAACAAAAAGTTTTGTCGAAAATTTTCATGTTTAAATCAAGGTTAATGACTTGCGAAATGTTTGCATTCCGGATAGAAGGTTATTTGTTATTGCTTATTTATCATGTAAAACTCTCACACAGCTTCCAATTCATTTACTTGAATTTTTGGTCGGTCGCTGGTAATGGCATTGTGGGTTTTTAACTTGTTGGGAACGACCAAACCACGTGTTAACGTGCAACTTGTTTACAGATTAATTAATCAATTGATTTGCGGTATGAACCGAAATTGTGATGGCTGTGCTTTATGGGCAAAATTTAGGATGTCCCTCATTAAAACTTTTATAAGTTCTATCATTAAATGTAAGCCGCGAGAATTAAACATTGCGTAGAATCTTCAGCTCTTCATTTTTACAAATAGTTTTTATATATACAAATACTTACATTCCAGTTTGTATTTACGGATGCTTCCGTGAACTTAAAATAAATCGATACGAATAAAATTTGCGGTGAGAATCATTACGGTTTTAATTTAACTTCGACGCTGGATTTAATTTTAACCGAGATTCAATTACCCCTTTTCAATCACTCGATTCCAAATAAGTTTTAAAATATTAAAGTCTCTTTTCCTGTACTTGTGTTTAGCCACCTGTCTAGCTATAATTCAATAATATCAAATTTTTTGACATGTGCGGAATAAGCATTCAACGTGTTATGCCTAAGCTTTTTGATGGAGGTTTATGGTAATTCACAGGTAAAACTTGTTTTTGGGAATTCCACCGGTTAAAAGAAGTTGTTCAGATAAAGGTTTTCCACTAAAAAAAGAGGATTAGGACAAGAAAAATGTGTGAGGAACGTCTCCTATAAAGGAAGGTATTTTTATTCGGTGAAAACGTTTAGGGTCAAAAAAGAAAAATCGCGAGTCTATATATAAAATGGGAAAACCAGGTAAAAAGCCGTAGGGTCGTTTGTAAATACAACACACAAACGAATGACCACTTCAGATTTCATGCAGTTTGAATAGCACACGTTTGGGGCGTTTAGATTTGTATAGGGGCGAATTCTATTGATATAATAAGTATAGAAAAGGTTCAAACATGTTACGAAAACAAAGCTTCGTGGGTACAAAAAAATTAAAATTGAAAATTTTATGGATGCAATACAATTCCACGGTACATAAAACAACATACATAATACTTTTTTAAATTAAAGTATGCGGACTGGAAAGTTGGTTACATTCAACATTATTTTATAATTCATAAAATCTGTCCGCAAGTATAATGGGTCGAATGATGAAGCCTAGATCCATATGTGGATAGGCAGCAATGTGTATTTTCCAAGCCAATTCATTATAAATGTTTCACAGAGGGTAAAGGAAGGAATTTCAATAAAATTACACTCTTGCTCGTCAATGTCAATATAAACCTTCTTGAAGAATTTATCAGAAAATGTACATAAATCAGAGTACTGGAATCAAACAAATTGAATTGTTATGAACGCCTTTTATTTCGTGTGAAACAATGTTCCTAAGGGAGGTTTATGTGATCGTTATTGAAGAAACATACAACACAATTGTGGCTTTTTCAACGTGAGAAAAATGTGCATATTAACAATCATTGTAAACACCATTTCCGTAAGTAATACTAAATTCTTTAGATGTATTTTTTAGGAGTATAAAAGTTTTACCATTAAAAATTTTAGTGAACATAAATTGTTCCTCTTTCTAAAGAATGCCTTTTATTCGTTGGCTGTTATATTTCGAGAAAGTTTTCATGTACACAGAGGTAATTTCCCACTTCCTTTTCTGTTCATTTAAAATTCATTACTTTTAATATAAATTTCAAACGTTAATTTCCGGATACCCGCATTTCCGGAGGAAATTTTAGTGTCACACATTGAAATGTTGCATTGCCTTTTTATTGAGTTATCTTAATTGTTGCAACAATAAATGGATGATAACATCACTACTTTTCTGCGCCTTACGTAAAAGTACCACACGATTGAAATATTTTGCTTCATTTTTTCCTTTAATTGTTATTAAGAAGTTACATGAATAACCTGTTCACCGCGGTTTCATCTGAAACTTGTTGTAAAACCGACCCCTTTTCGAATGCTTTATATTTTACCGTATCTTTTTTGTGCATTAAAAATGTGGGTAGGTGCTTTGAGGACATAAAATAATGAAATTTCTTAACAAAAGCTCTTATTCGCCTGAAATTTATGCGAGAAATTTAATTATTTTTGTTTTAACACCTCATTTAAGCCAAAGAGCACGGAGTCAAGTAAGTAAGCGATCTTTCTTCTTCATTTTTCCTACCATTGGGGATTTTAAGGCGTTTATGTGGCATCAAGTTCAAAGAATTCTTATTGTACCGATGTAATTGACATCAGACCCTCCTAGAATATATAATTTTCATGAGATTGTGCACCTGCCGTTTCTACTCCTCCTCGCCTACTTACTATAATGTATATTATGACATAATTTTCAATCATTCGATACATTATTAACGATAATCAATACCATACGTAGTTTGAATGGAATATAAAAAATATATACAAAACGATCTAATAAAAGTGCACATTATGTACTTCACCTGTAAGTAAAAATAAAAAGTTTCGTAAGGTGCTAGTAAGAACGTTGAAGGTTTTCTCGATATTTACTTAATAATGTTTTCATTGACAAGTTGACACCTTGATGTGACGTGACCGTTCTTTACACATGAAATAGATTATGTTATGTTATTAAAGAAATTTCGTTTTAGTTTCTGGTTGAAGATATGGTAATTTCCAAAAGAGTAAAATCAGATGCGAAGTTCAAACTTGCGAAAGTAAACTCATCCTAGCCTCAAGATTTTATTTTTAATTTCGAAATCTTCTTATTGAATTAGCTATAATTGGAGCACTGTCGCGCTCGGATTAACTGGATAATTGAGATTTCGCTTTTACTACGGTAAAAAATCGGGAGCGAGGAATTTTGCTTTAATACAACACCTTCGATTTCTATTAACATTCAATAGAGGTGCAACTTACGGAGAAATTATGAGCACACAAGTTTAATGAGTCTTGAAATTAGAGTATTAATTTCCAGGAATCCAATTTTATGCAGTTGCTATGCACGGAGAACAAATAATGTTGGTAATTAAAATTTCACTCCTTTCACTAGCGCCCTAGGGAAAGAATAATTGGATGATGATTAACTTTTTTCTCTGTCGAAAAAGCTGTCGCTCCCCAAACAAAAGTCGATACGACACATTACAGTAATTAGTGTCACTCAAGATCTTACGTGACTCAAGTGTCAACTCCTTAAGTTTATTCGTTCTTCCTTGCTCTTTGTTTTTTTTACGTATTATAATTTCTTATTTTAATTGACTTTTGTTTGTTTACAAATTACGAACCTTGCTACAACAATTGATGAGTTGATTTATTTATATGGCATATCTACCTTTAATCATTTGCACAATAGTTTGTTGGTTTGAGCAAATGAGTAATTACTAATGTGATAATAATGCTTGACAGGTGTTTTGCTCTTGTTTGTATTTACTGCTTTACGCTATGAACTGAATACGTGAGGACAATGATGCTGGAAACTTGTTAAACATTTGCCTCGTGTGTTTAACTACCTATGTTAAGTTTAGACTAACCATGCACTAGTGCATATTGTCAGTGGAACAGTTACATGCTGCATTGACTATTATCAAGAAATACACGTATAAGCTCTTGAATAAAATTACATGGCGTCTAGTTACTAACATGTGTTGTGGTTGCTATTGTCCTTCGCTAAAATTGTAGAGTTAAGAGTTGTAATAAGATTTTTTCTATATAAAATCTATCTATCTATTGGCACAACGCAAAAATCTATGATTCTCGTGCTAAGATTTCGGTTAAGTATGAAGCATGATATACATTCATAAAACGTAGATTGATTAAATTTTCCTTTGGTAATTAGAATGCGTGTGCTTGCTTAAATTAATATACCAACAATATATCTTTGTTACATAGCTTCTTAACCAATCTTCGAGAACAAATTTGACGGAGGGTTATTGCTATTCCGAAACTGTCTACCCTTATCTCATTGATGTGAGACCAAAAAACGCACAAAGAAAGCGTTAAATAAAAAGCTTTTCAAATGTAAGTGAATATTCGATTTAACCGTGTTTCATTTTAATTTACTTCAATTTTAGGTATCATTTATAAAACTGTCATAAAGTTTGAAGCGAGTGGTGTTTATTAAACGAACAAAAAAAGATTAAATCAATAAGGATGATTTTACATCTACAATTCTCTTGGCTTTGTTTGCCCTTTCCTTTGAAAGCAAGAAAAAAAGACCTCTTATCAATATTCTGATTAAAGTACATATTTACATTATATATACGTCTGTCTTTTCATTTATTTATTTTCTTGTTTTATTATGAGAAATTTTGAATTAGACTTCATTAATATTCAGCATATTTACCAATTTAACAACGTAATGTATGGGAAGTATGTATTAACTTTCTAGTATGCGTTGCCACCATTAGTGCAGACTTTTATGTATCAAGCTTCCTTTTTATTAGCGTTTACTAAGTTGGAAACTTTAATAAACTTATTTTTATGAAAGTTAAATAAGCACAAACTTGGATGTTCCATCAAAGAAAACATTTCAGAAAATGTTCGCATATATTTGTTTTAATACTTATTTACTAATTACTTTAGTTGCCTATGAGGTAAATTTTATTTGCCCAGTAGCTTAGAACTGTTAGAAGTTGATAATTTGTTTATTTAATATCGCAAGTTTCCCTGCATTTATATTGTTAACACAATATTTTACGATGTAATTCTTCCAATTCGACACCGCACCGCTAAGTTTGCATTAACATTTGTGGCTCGTTTGAAGTTGGAGGGCAACAGCAACAAGTAATCGAGGACAATATTTACTTTAATTATTCATTTCCCAATTTATTTAGGTTCACACTCTTGGTCGGCAAAGCGTTAAGGCTGTGGTCCTTCGTGCTTGTTTTATGTATGTCGCTGAACTGTATTTCGTAGTTGCCTCTTCTGCTTTCTCGTTCGCGTAAAATTAGATTACTTATCTTCTTACAGCAAAGCGGTGTTTATGAGGCGTTAAACACAAGAGGATCTATTTGTTGACCTTTTCCACCGGAAAATTTCTTATCCTAACCTGATTGTCCAAATTTTAAATTTAGGTTTATTATTGTTTAACCTCCATTGCACAATATCCTAAATCAAAGTTATCGTTGTGAAAAAGGGCCACCACCACAAATAAATGTATTGCTATTTCCATGCCATTTAGATAACGCACATCAAGTGAAGTAAACAAATTGAGTAATATTCAAAAGTAATTAACATCACTGCTCTTGCTCAGTTCGTTCAAGTGAAACCATTCAATTTCTCCTAGCCGATAATTTTAATTACATATTGAATACATTTTATTGTGCCACTATACGTCTTAAGCAGGAATTACGAAGGCGACCGACTCAATCTTAGTCTTTCCAGCTGATCGCCTCCGTAAATTTTGGTGGATTTTATTAAGAACTCCGCCAATGCAGATAAAGCACATTTCCTATTGAAATAGGCAGCCTCTGAATTATTATGTGTACATTATCCCCGCTTAAAAGAATATTAAAAAATAATAAATTTTAATCTTCTTATCGTCCTCACGAAAAGAGGAGAATAGTATTGCTCAGAACGCTATAGGAAGAGGTTTTGTTAATTAATGCAAGTATAAAAGTTATCCAGGCAATAAATTGAGTAATTTTGTTTTTGAGAGTTTTATCAACCAACCGTTTTGATTTCCTATTTGAATCTTTAAACAAAATTACCATAAATAAACAAGGGAGCCGATCTCTTTAAAGCAATATTTTGCATCACAGACTAAATAAACAAATCCTTATATTTTATTGTTGGATACATTACAAACTTGAATTCTTATTTTTTCAAGGGTAAAGTAAAAATTATAGAAATGTTTTTCGTCTGTGTTCCACACATATTTGTTCAGAGGAAACGTTTTTATTTATTTTTTGACACAAGATTAATACTTACCTATACATAAGCTTGCAAAACCGATAGCCATCTAATTGTTTTCATAAAAGGCTTTGGTGTTATTTTATAATGTCGTGAAATTTGCATACATAAAAACATGCTGAACATTGTACAAATTTACTTTATTAATTTATAAAACACGTTTCGCTTGTCGTGCAAACATCCATTTTGCTGTTCTACTTCTGCTTTTGAAGTCCATGTAACTCCCGGGAAATCAACTACGCTATGTTCTGTTTTAACGTGAACTGTACTTAAATTTATTATCACGTATTTATATTTGTAATGCATCACCGTACTAATCTGAAATATAAAACAATACTAGAATTTATTCTCAATGCACCAGTCCAGAATTTATTGTAAGTCTTCCTTACTGAATAAATCATGCCTAATGCAATTTTAAATACCATCCTGTTTAGTTATCCAGTCGCCATGATATCTAGAAAGCAGCTTCACATTGCGACCTGATTTAATATGCACCACTTGCAAAAGTACATTAAAGTACGTTGTAATTGTGAGTACGAGTTTCCAACTTCTGTCAGCTCAGATTAGTTAATTCTTTAATTAGAGGTGTGAAAATCCAAATCTGCGTGAATGGATTAACGAACGATTGTCAAATTTCCGCAGAAGTTCGTTACGAGCAAAATTTGAATTTCAATGCGGTGTCTGCTTATTACGCAATCCTTTTTATATTATTTTTCTTGGCCCAAACGTGTATACAATATGCTGTATATTATTTCAAAGAAGGTGATTATGAAGGTCTCTGGATACTTTACGTTTTGTTGAGACTATAGTCGACATTATCAGAACGAAATCGGTTTTATTTTTTGCATCATAAGGCAAATAAATAAAACTACACATAAAGTATGTCTGTGTTCAATTTCTAACTGAATCTTACATCTAATTATACTCCTGGGATGGTTCATTAGTTTTGTTTTTTACAGTTCAAAGTTTCTTTGGCGTTATTAATGTAGGTAAGTAAATTATTAATAATCGCAAGAGTTTCTTGTTGTCAGTTTCGTTATCCATTATATTTAAACTGACATTCAAAATAGTATTTAGTGCATTCATTTGAATAGTTAGCGTGATGAAGTTATAATTTGTAAAATTCACACCTTCGTTTAGTTTTTATTTGCGCATTTAGGAAGAAGAGAAATATATTTATATTAAATATATTTTATTCAGTTCTTAAAATATATTTCTAGTAGAATATTTAATTATATTAAAACTTTATTGTATTTTGACCTATTATTTTATATTATTAAATATTAATAGTACTGGGTATAAGGTCTAAAAATATATTTAACTATCTATCTCGACGTTTCGTTATGTAATAATAACATCTTCAGGAGATTTAAAGATAAATTTGAAATTTCTTATTTGACATAATATTTTATGAAATTTCTTCT
>JAWQRP010001912.1:0-17217 GCA_033557875.1 Quadriops clusia | reverse complement strand
TGTAATTTTAGCACAACTGTCCAACCGGAAGTAATCTTTTTTATCTATTTTTTTAAATATGCATGTGTGTATAATAAAATTATTCAAAAATCGTTCTGAATCCTAATGTGAATCTGTCTTATCATGTGCAACTTAGAAACTTGCGAGAAAGTCGAGTGGAGACCACTCCATATTTATTTCTATCTGTTGCCTTGTCTTAATTAAGGAACTAAAATAATTGCAGGAATCTATAACTGTGCCATATTGACAGTTTTACAAAAAAAGCTATACCCAAATCTGTAGCCCATAATTTCGAGTGTGTTGAAATGAAATTTTATAGGAGGTTCCAAGGCACATTTCGCCCGCCAATAGTAGGGATAATGTGGAAATAACGTCATGAAAGACGATACAGGATGCCATTATGGCGCTTTGGCGTGCATGAAGCAATCCTTTTAGCAGACGCCACAGCCAGGAACTCATAATGTTGATGTTGTGCACTGATAGGAAAATTGTTCTTAATGGTTGCAATTTGAGTAGAAGTTGTCGCACATTCTACACGCTGAGTGCTGCATGGCAGCTATTTCCAGTAATTAATCCCAACTTTAACCCAAGTCGTTAACAGCAGTATTTATTTCATGTAAAAATGTACGTTGGAAATGCTCAGCGCAGAAATCAAGAAAGCTGTACGTTCTGTTAATGGCAACCTTGATATCAGCGATGAAAGTTATATCATAGTAATCGCAGGCAACCAGATAAAAAGGAAATCAGCCGAAATACCGAAAGAATGTCCATGCTGGCTTGCCAAAACCATTAGTGTACCACCTTATTTTTAAACGAATACACGGATTTAGTAAAGTTGCGTTACAAAAACAGAAGCAGCCGTGTAAAATCAATCTCTGTGTGTTTTCTTTTGAGAAAGTGATTTTGGACAAAGTCCAGCTGCTTTGACATAATAATTTCGGTTCAGTGGGTCGTTCTCATAATAAACTCGGTACACTCGTCCGAGTATCCCGCTTAAACATTCCTAAATATTATTCACTTGCTACGTCCGACCGAAGAGCTCCTCCATTGTCATTCGCTACGGTAATTAATGGTACGCTGGCGTTATTTCTGAACGTTGTGCACTTGTACGAGTCATAAATCTTCTGAATACGCTGCCTCGTTCTTCACAAATCGCACAGATAATTCCCCAAACTGACAGAAAACTAAAGCCTATTTACTACTGCTGGTGCGTTGAAGTTGTAAGGTTTAAATAGCTTAGAACATGACTCCTTTACGTGACACTTAAAAGATCTAATACGAATTATAGAATTCGAATTCAAGAGCAAAACTTTTGTTTTTCAGGCGTAGGCCCAAAAGGTATTAACATAAAATGTATGTTATTCAAGATCATACCTCACTAATGTCACCGGAATAAAATATAGGATTACTCCAAGGGCCATAAATCAGGGAAACAGAAATTTGAATGTGTTTGCCACAAAACATTATTAAAATATATGGCCCTCTGTAAATAATACGGGGCAAGTTATTTATAGAGGTATTCATGCAGCAACTTTATTATGGTTATCCAAAAATGAAAAGTGATAGAAGTCTAGACTGTCCAGGGCAGTAGACGCCGCCGCTCTATGTAGACGTCATCGTTTTATCTCATCCGCAGCGACGAATTTATTTAAGAAGAATCCAAAACAAAGTCGTAAGGAAAATGTAGGTTAGGGGTGCCGCGAATCAGGCGTGGATAAACGGCCCCCGTGCTTGTCCAGAACTACTACTCCTGATTAAATGGGGAACTGGCGTACAACGCAGACGTCGGATAACAACGTCACGTTTTCTAACATTTCTTTGCTGCCTTTACTTGAAATAAATGAAGCGGAACATTGTAAAATTTCTTGGATGGATCCGGCCGGATTCTTTATTTTTTACGTTTAAAGCTGTCGGTAAAACGGAAGTTTTTATCTCGAATATAATTGAATTTTACTCTTTACGTTTTCATTGCGAATTTATAGCCGTGTTCATGAACCCAACATTTCTCTCTCACTTTTTTATTATCCTATTGTATCTCACAGATTTCAAAATTAAAATTCTTCTTACATGCCATGGAATGGAGATTTAATAGCTTCATGTTGAATTTATTTTATAATAATTATTTTATTATCTTGTGTTTCAGGTATGTAAAACCAGGATATTTTAATAATCATTTGCTTTCTAATGTAAATATGTTAATAGGTCAGTACTCTGAATATTTGTTTCCATAATACCCTGCATACTTATTTTTTATTGTTCAAATGCTATTTTTGGTTTCAATTATAATTTAATAGTGATATTAGTATGTTATAATAATAATTTAAAATTGTGTTAAATTTCACTCAAACAGTAATCTGAAATGTTCAAATTAATGTTCAAGTGCATTTGAACATGTTCAAATTAAGTTCCAAAGAACTGAAGAGTAACACGTTCGGATCAAACCGTTCCGTTCTCTAAGGGCACGACTTGTCATGCACAACTTCAACTAAACAGATATAAAAGTTTCCTTAGGGTCCGAATATTAATCTTAATTATTAATTAAACTGGCAATGTCAGCATCAAACACGCTATATTGAGCGGATGAATCCATGACGACAAGGTTTAGTAATTAAGCTGAGATATGCAGATGTACGTTCCTAGTTAACGTTACCACAAAGTCTTGGAATGCATTTGATCATGCATAACTTCACACATTCAGAAGCTGTTGTGTAAGGCGTTTGCGCCCCTCTTCGAATGGGCTCTTAAAAGGATGCCTTCTAAGTGTCCGTATCCATTACACTATATAAACTCGCACTATATTATGTCTGTGTACTTTATTTTATGTACGCGTTTAAAGTTTATGAACTATTATAGGGCAGTAAACCAATATGCTATTAATACTATGGTAGACATTTACCTCGACGGATCGAACTCGCGAATTATCAACAATATACTGCAAGTGCAACTATAAAATGTTGTAATTACCTAAGTAATTAAAGAATGCATACGTCAACCTAATTAAAATGACAATTTGTCTCTCTACTTTATCATCAAGCAAAAACTGGAAAAAACATGAAACTTTAAATATTTATTATTTTAATTCTTGGGTTTGTAGGTCATAAAATACAGGTTCATACTTTGCTCAATATTTCGTTTTTATTGAAATTATAGCTAATGTAGAAAACAATATTTATATAATTGAAGATCTAGAAACTAACGATGAAATTAGATTAGAATTAGTAAGTAAACGCAATTAAAAAATTATATAATTTTACCATACATAAAAATCATACAGAAAATATTAGACATAGATTTAAAAAAATTAATATTAAAATTATTAGTAAAAGTCAAAACTAAACAAAAAATTTTTTCTCTAGGATAAAAGATAAAGGTTATAAATTTAAACAATCAAACTTTGTATACAAAATTAACTGTTTAAATTGCAACGCATGTTATGTTGGGGAAACATCTACAATATCTACAAAATAGAATTTCTTAACATAAAAATTCTTGCAATAAATAATTAGTACAAAATTGTACTGCTCTAACAAAACACTGCAAAGAAAAAACTCATATTTTTTATTTTGATAATGTTAACCAAATTATTAAAAATACCAAATAACTTTTATAATATAACCTCCAGGTCAGGTTGGTATAATATAGTTTGTGTAAAGAAAAGCACTATTCCTGACAGGGTTTATATTCATTCAGAAGGCGACCGGTTTCGTCCAATTAAGACATCTTCAGGCCTCTAGAAAACATACATGTCCAATATAACAAAATTTCTATATCAGCCAAAATCATTGGTTTAAAACCTCAGGTGAGGTTGGTGGCTGAAGGCCATTTAACAAGGAATGAAAATTCTAGATACTAAAATCTATACACCTACTTGCGGTCAGTTCATTAAAGATGTGAACAGCATCAGTCAAAATATTTTTTAAACGTATAAAATTAATTCAATTTGTGAAATTTAATTGACGTGACTCTCTTAGAATTAAGGTACAATGCAAGATTATGTGTAAAAATGTGTATATAAACAATACCTAATTAAAATATCACAGCTTGAATAATTAAAAACTTTGGAGTTAAAATATCACAGTTAAATGTATTAGAGAGTCACGAGGTGAACGGAATGAATAAGAGTCATTCTTGCAAAAGCAAGCATTACTTTGACAGCCTTCTAGAGGACAAAGAAGAAAACACGAACATATTTTCTGCTAGTCGTAGTGATACGTTTAAAAAGGGAAACGGTTCCATAGTGTACGGATTTTTTTATTGTAAAACCGAAAATACATAATGTTATCGAGTCCTTTTTGCAATTTCTAATTGAAAATATTGTCATTGCGAATTACAGTATATTCCATATGTTGTATATCCCGCTCAGTGCGGCGTTTCGGCGGGAGATAGTACCTGCACTAATCGGGGTATGCCTGTATAATAATAAAGGTTTAAAATAATTTAATTTATATTAATTTTAGTTTAAAATAGTATTAATTCAAAATAATTGTAATTTAAAATAGCTTTAGTTCAAAAAATGTTAACTTTAAAATACTTTCGTAATAAAAAGTTTCTTTAATTATCTCACTCCAGTTTACTGTATTAAAAGCGAGCGCCGAAGGCGCGAGCAAGACAGATGCCTCAATAATTAATTGTACAAAATAGACATTTTATTATTTTTTTTTGGTTTCACAGTTTTTCGAATTTGTGAGTAATTTATTAGTGTCTTTTTTGATATAATAATAAATGTTTCAAATAATTTAGTTTAAATTAATTTTAATTTAAAATAGCTTTCATTCAAAATAATTTTAATTTAAAATACTTTCGTAATAAAAAGTTTCTTTAATTATCTCACTCTAGTTTACTGTATTGAAAGCGAGCTCCGAACACGAAAAAAAGCCAATTTTTTTCTTTGTCATATGCATCTGCATTTGCATATGCGTGACGTCATAGACCGTCTTCAACCACGTGGTTTTATCATTTAAAAATCTTGGTTTTCTAAATTAAATTTCTACCCCTTTTTAAACATTTAAGGCTTACTTTGCTGCTCTGACCAAGTCTTATACCGCAATGAATCAAATTATAATAATACTTTGCTTATAGAAATTTTATGCATGCTCCCCATTTAGGTATCTAAATTAGAACTAACTGAATAGTGAGAGACACCGTCAGTGAGTCAAAGGAAAATCGCAAAAAAAACAAAAAAAAACAAACAATTTTATTTATTCGTTTGTGTTTATATGTGAAGGTAGCGAAAAAAAGCAGAACAGTCGTACCCTTCTTTAATCCAACATTAGAAACACCCGCTAGACCCTAACCAAAAAAACCCTAATGTACTCATTAAGGTTTCTTCGACTCGGTTTGATTCGTCAAGATTCGGGTTCAGGGGAAAGTCAACGAACGCAGTCCTCGAAAAATATTTCAAGGAGCATCCGAGTCGCCTGTTTGTCGCCTGGGACCCGCAGTCCCACGTCAAGTGTTGTGTCTGTCAAAATTTTCAGTGATTTGTTTATGATGTGTAATTACCAAGAAATAACAGATTAGAAGTTTCAAGTCCGGATAATGTTCGCACGTTGCATCGTAGCCCAACATTTCTCGACCTAAGCCGTCCAACCCTCAGAAGACCAATGCCTTTTTGGAAGTTTTCACTCTTCCACAAGTATCACCTCAGAAGGGAGAAGAAAAGCAGGGACGAGACAGAGGAGGACGACAAGGTAAGCGCTCGAAGGTCCCAAAGGTGGGCCCTGCGAGACCTTAGCTAGAGAAGGTCGAAGGTCAAAGTTAAAGGTGAAAGGTCAAAGGGGTGGGGCAGGGCGCGCCTGTAGCGTTTGGGGTACCAACATATGAGCTGTCGACAAATGAAAATCCGATCACTTTAGAAAAATTAAAAGTAAATAAATTTGTAGCCTGTGGATACGCCTGCGGCTAGCTTTTGGGACCTGAGAGGTTTAGCAAGCAGGCTTGGATGGACAACCGGAGAAAGAGAGGCAAAGAGGCAAACGAGGTTCTTGGAAAAGACACAAACAAACCAAGATCTTCTGCCGCAAACGGTATGAGTTTTTTGGTATCGCGAAAGATTGTTCATAGTGGTCCTTCGGGTTTCAAAATAGTCAATTTACCTGCGGCGTCAATGTTGAATTAAAATTTGTAATTAATGTAAAATGGTACCTACCGAAGCTTTTTTGCTTTAATAAATCGACCAGATCCGTTCCGAAGTTGTCGGATCGGGTTTTGTGTATAGCCACTATGAACCTTCTTCCTCCTCCTACTAAAAGTAACTTGTAGCTATCCTTTCTCGAGGTTATAGGAACGATAAAACAAGACGACTCCATCATGGATTCTGGCTCCAAGCCCGCCTCTGGAGTCCTGATGGTGGGCCCCAACTTCAGGGTGGGAAAGAAAATCGGCAGCGGTAACTTTGGAGAGCTGAGGTTGGGGAAGAATCTTTATAACAACGAGCACGTTGCCATCAAGCTGGAGCCCATGAAGACGAAGGCTCCACAGCTGCATCTCGAGTACCGGTTTTACAAAATTATTGGTCAGCATGAAGGTTCGTCATTGTTTAAAATTGCTCTCTTTGAGGAACTGCATTTAACACTCTGTTAACTTAAGTAAGTTGGATTCTAAGTTAATCTGGTTTATTCTCAGGATTTCCTAAGGTCTACCACATGGGCGTTTGTGGAGGGAGATACAACGCTTTGGTCATGGAGCTCTTGGGGCCCAGCTTGGAAGACCTCTTCACCCTTTGTAACCGCCATTTCCGCTTAAAGACGGTCCTGATGATTGCTGACCAGATTTTGGATAGGATTGAGTATGTCCACAGTAAGAGGTTGATCTATCGGGATATCAAGCCGGAAAATTTCTTGATTGGTCGCACCAAAACGAACAAGGAAAAAATTATACACATGATTGACTTCGGTTTAGCTAAGGAGTACATTGATGCTGAGACTAACAAGCACATTCCTTATAGGGAGCACAAATCGTTAACAGGGACTGCAAGGTAAATCATTACAGTTTCTTTATAGATATCACGTTTTTTTAATCTTCATGTTTTTTAATCTTCATATTTTTAATCTTCATGATTTTAATCTTCATGTTTTTAATCTTCATGTTTTTAATCTTCATGTTTTTAATCTTCATGTTTTTAATCTTCATGTTTTTAATCTTCATGTTTTTAATCTTCATATCTTTTAATCTTCATATATTTTAATCTTCATATTTTTATATCTCTAATTCTTCCTGAAATTATCTTTAGATACATGAGCATCAACACTCATCTGGGACGAGAGCAGTCGAGAAGGGACGATCTAGAAGCCGTAGGGCACATGTTCATGTACTTCTTGAGGGGATCCCTTCCGTGGCAAGGCCTTCGAGCAGACACCCTTAAAGAGAGGTACCAAAAGATTGGGGACACGAAGAGAGCCACACCAATCGACGTCCTCTGCGAAGGCCAGCCCGAGGAGATGTCCATCTACTTGCGGTACGTCCGGAAGTTGGACTTCTTCGAGACGCCGGACTACGTCTACCTCAAGAAGCTCTTCAGGGACCTCTTCGACAAGCGGGGCTTCCTCGACGACGGCATCTTTGACTGGACAGGTAGGCTCATGACCTTTGTTCCCAAACCCTGCCAGCTTTGGCTGGTGGTCTCTTCCTCTCGAAGGGCCATCCACCAAAGCCGAACCTTAACCCCCTCGTTCTTCTTAGGAAAGTCCATGTCAAATACTGCTGACTAGTTTTTTCAGAACTGCAGGAGTTGTCACCCAAAGCATCTCATTTCCCATTGGCTTCTTTTTGTTTTTCTAGCGGTTTCTTCTTTTTCCTAGCTTCTTTGCTTCTCTGACATGTTTGTTTCTCTAATGGCTTCTTTGTTTCTCTAATGGCTTCTTTGTTTCTCTAACGGCTTCTTTGTTTCTCTAACGGCTTCTTTGTTTCTCTAACGGCTTCTTTGTTTCTCTAACGGCTTCTTTGTTTCTCTAATGGCTTCTTTGTTTCTCTAACGGCTTCTTTGTTTCTCTAACGGCTTCTTTGTTTCTCTAACGGCTTCTTTGTTTCTCTAGCGGCTTCTTTGTTTCTTTAACGACTTCTTTGTTTTCCCCTAACAGCTTCTTATTCCTTCTAATAGTTTCTTTGTGTTCTTAATGGTTCCTTTGTTTTCACAATTTCTTCACTGCTCTTCGATCAACTTCATTGTTTACCCAGCACCTTCATTTCCCCTAATGGTACCCAGCCCGTTTCCACCAGTTTCCTCAACAAATCCTCTAAGTTGGCCTGTTCTTCCCCTAATCTATCTCTGCAACGGCTTGCCGACATTTGACATGGATTTGCTGATGATTATTGACGTATGCTCGGGTGTTACCATCGCTTGCCTTTTTAGAATTAAGAAAGAGTCAAAGCCAGATTCAGCGGTCGGATCAGTCCAACCGTGCGAACGACCCGGGAGAGTTGCCCGACCAAGCAGACCAAGCTTGAAGGTCTCCAGAGCCTTCCTCATAGTTCGACCAGCCTAGGAAGCCCCAAAATAGCCGGACGGATCCAAAAAATTGGTCGCGTGTTGACCCAGGTAGGTTGCAACTGTGAGAAGGTTTTGGAACCTTTCAAGATCCTTCCGGGGCTGCCGATCAAAACAGCCCTGAGTCAACCAATCGCTTTCTGTAAGTAGCCCACTTAATTTTAGGCCTTTAGGACCGAATTAGAAAGAAGTTGTTTTGACCGGCACCTCCGGAACTTACATCGTATGACCATACCTAGCCAGTAGTCTCTTCAACCCCAGCTATTAATTTAAACAGTACTTAGACACCACTCCAAAGTTAACACTTTTTTGGATTAACATTTCTGAAAAGTACCCACAGTACCCAACTAAAGCCTTTCGCTTAATACCAATAATCTCTTAACCGCTTTTTTATTCCGCAAAGTACCTGGACCAGTTTGGGAACACCTTGGTCGTTAACAGATGATCGAAAACAAGAAGGTGATTTTTCTTGCACGTTTGCTTCAACGTGTAACTCTTGTGATTTAAACCTGTTTTACCCTTAACCTTTCCAATCAAATCTGTTCACACCTTCTTCACTTTCACCTTTTTCAAATAACATTCCCCGCGAGCTTGAGCCTCTCTCCCACGAAAGTCAACCGCGACCAAAACTCTATGGCTGGTCCATGACTTGCATTGTTTTTTGTTCGTAGGTATCGTGGACCAGCCCGCGACTTCCAAAGAGCCCACCGCGATTAAGAACGCCATCGAAATCAAAGTTCCCGCCTAAGAGCCCGATACGTAAGTAGGTGACCATGACCTCTACCTTGTAAAATACTGGTCCAACAAACCTTCCCAATTCAAAGCCAAGTCCGGTAATATTCCCGCGATTGCCCCACCAAAAACTCTGTCCAAATCCCACCATCCCACCCTAAACCCTTTTGCATCCGTTTACCATTTCATTCCACCCCTTCAAGGTCCCAGTAGGACAAAGCGAAGGCCCAGCAAAAAGAAGTTGCGATGAAGAGGAACCCGGATGGGCCGCGTCTTTGCACCAAAGTAAGCAGCTTGATAGGCGCTTTAGCTGCACCCGAGACTTTAACAGACTTCTAATCGAGTTGTTTTGTTTTAGAAGTCTTGTCTGCGGAGGAAGACAAAAAGCGGGCTAAGAATCAGGCCGGACAAAGCGAACCCACCGAGATGGACAGAGAAATGGGAAAGTAACCCGCGCCTAAACCGGAGCCTCGTTAAAAACTGGGGAAAAGAAATTGTTGGTAAATTGGTACGAAGAATTAGAAGACTACTGAAAAAAACATCCAACGATTTAAGTGTTTTGTTTAGTTGTCAAGACCCCTTCTACCCCTTCATCAGTTCACCCAAATTCACCAAAACTTTCACCCGATTTGTTTCCCATTAGAAACCAGGATACTAGTAATAATCAATAGAAATCATGATTTGAATCCGTGGTGCTTTTTTCATGGTGGATGTCGATTCCTCAGAGAGGCTAGCTCGCGGAAACCGTTTCCCTTCCCTTAGCTTTCCCCTACTTAGCCGCTAAAGTGCAGCAGATTTTTGTAATCAGTTTCATTTCTTCCGCAGCGCGCAGGAACTAAGTGCCATTCTTGTATTAAATCTCTTTTCTGGTTCTCAATAGGAAATTACCCGCTTGGCTTTGATCACTGAGTGGCGCAGCCGCAAGTCGCCCAAAAGTTTCATTTAGTAAGTTCTGGAGGGTTTTTTGGATTGCCATTTTGTTTGTAGCCTTGGCTGGCCAGAGGAGAATGCATTTATACGTAAAGTAGCTCCATTTCTTGCAGCCATTGGCCAGGGCGCCGACGTCTCCGGCAAGGAAGACGACGACAGGGAGCGAGGAGGATCCATGTCCGCTCCGGACGCTGACTAGTGGTCAACGATGTGTGTCACGTTTTCCTTCCTACCACACCAGTTTTGTATCTTTGTCATTTCTCAATAACTATTTTATTTATTTATTTATAATATACTGTGTTGAATGGAGTTGTTAGCTACGATTTTTTTCTCTGGAGAATTGTTGGGGCACCCACAGATTGTCCCTTCATGTTACCAACAAAACTAGAAGGTATCACCGTAAGCAGGAGCGGATCGATTAAGGTATTGTGACGTTTAGGCCTTTGGAGCCCATTTTGCGTAAGTACAAATTAGGGAGGTTAGAATAAGTGTTAGAAGGTCTTTTGCAAGGTTTGACCATCGTGCCCGATAATCTCTACTCCCTGTTGGGCTGAGCAGGGCGATGAGGTGAGCTAAGGTTGCTTCGACAGTCTGCTAGCCCGAAAACGTGACCAAAATGCTAAAATGTAATTTATCAATTCACATACATATTATAACGTATTTTAAAGGATTTTATGTATTATAGTAAGTGTGTATGTATTGGAAGGTATTGCCACGCTCAGCTTGTATAACACCTAGGACTCATCCGCCTGAGAGCGTGTTGATCTAAGTTGTACAGGAGAGTCAGCTGGTAGATACTTCGAGGCCGTCTCCGTCGGATTGTTCCAGAGGTTCGCCAAGGAGCACGGCGAGCCTGTCTTTCCTGCCGTCGGACCGTTCTCTCGGCCAAGAGAATCGCGCCGATAGCTAGGGGCAGGTGTCGCTGCAAGAGAATCGCGCCGATAGCTAGGGGCAGGTGTCGCTGCAAGAGAATCGCGCCGATAGCTAGGGGCAGGTGTCGCTGCTTGCGTATCGTGTGGACTAACTGTCTAGCGACTGGCGGCAGGCATTGCCTCGGTTTCCATCCACGGGTGCGTAGGACGCCAATGTGTGCTGCCTGAGACGCTAGTGCAGAGTGGACCCCCGAAACGCCGTTAATAGTGCTTTGTGTTCCCGCGATAGTCGCCAAACGTAATTGCGGGCTAATCTAGTGTAAAACGGCAATCGTCCCTGCGGGACGCTATTCATCTGTGGTAGGTCTTTTTCACCTAACGGGAGGCTTGAGGGAGTACGGCCAAGGCGTGACATTCGTTCCCACAGAAGGCCAGAGCAGGTACCTGGTGTTGTATAGCCAGTAGAAAGAGGTGATCTGACCGGTAAGAGTGGTATATTTTATTGTTCACCATTGCGAGGGCAAACCTGTTGAAATCAGAGCGGTCAATGTGTAGTTGACACCTTAGAGATAACATTTAGCTAGCATGGGAAATCCGTCATTGTTACGGCGCCATTTTGATACCGCTTATAATTCATTATACTTGTACACCTTACTGATAGCATTGCATGTTATTGCTCCGTGTATGTCATATTATCTAGTACTGTTAAATCGTCATTCGTAAAGGGCAATATTGTTTGTATAAAACTGCCAGATGTTCAATCTTTTGTACCACTGTCAAGTATTATTTAAGCTAGGCGTTCTGCTCGCAGGCCCAAGTGCCAAAAGATAAATGTAATGCCTCTGTAAATTTGATTGCACAAGAATGTTTATAATAAATGTATTAAACCGGCATCTGCCATTTTGATGTGTTTGATTCATCCCTGTCCCCTCTCAGTTATCAGAGCTCTAAGCGAAACAAATTTAGTAGATGAATTTGCAATTGATTCTAAGAACGAAGTTACTATGGACTTTTTAAAAGATAAAGATGTCCACCCTATTCGCCCCATTGTCACGTGTAGAAATACTCCAGTTATAATAATACCTAAACTTTTAAATAGAAACCTGCAAGTTATTTTATTCATTAACCATCAATTTTCAGTTAAAAATTCCAAGGACGTCATGGACAAGCTCAAGTCTCTAAGTCTGAGCAACAGTTTCATGCTAGTGTCATTCTATGTTACTAACTTGTTTACCAGTGAACCCACGTAAGAGGTCATTGACATCATAAAAGAAAAACTCATTGATAGTGAGTTGACTGATGTCCAAACCAGGAACATAATGGACCTTTTGGTGGTTGTTTTGGAGCAGAGGTGTTTCCTCTTCAACAGCAACACCTTCACCATGAAGGATGGACTTCCCATGGGGTTTCCCCTCTCTTTTTTCATTTCATAAACGAGGTAGACAAATCTAACAGATTCACCATGGAGATAGAAACGGAAAGGACTTTAAATTTCCTGGACCTAAAGATAAATAGGGACCAAGACAACAAGCTAGATTTTGGAATTTATAGAAAACATACCTACAAAGACAATATAATAGACGTCTCGTCATTCCATCATCCTGTACAGAAGGTGGCAGTTTTCCATCGCCTAATACATAGATTACTCACAGTCCCTGTCAAAAAGGAAAGTTATGACAGAGAGTTAAAATACATTTATCAAATTGCTACCAACAATAGATATAGCATAAACAACATTCATTTTTTAATCAGGAAGAAAGAACAAAGTATACGCAGAAACCTGAGATATGTGAATATCAAGAAAGATTTGGATACTGCCCCGAAATCGGTAACGCAGCAAATATACTGATATATGGAATATTGTGAAGATTTTAATACTTCCACCTAACCCCAGATTAAGATTGTTCCGTAGGATTAACCCGTAAAATATATGTAATCCTGTTTGTAAATAGATACACCATTCAGTTGGCTCTCTCTAATTCTCAAACAGGAACAAATCTCGCCACCTAATTCAATATGATATGTACCCTGAAAAACGTCAGGTCGATGCAGCAATTCCTTCCTCTAGTGTCTCAGAACGCTGAATGGGGAGCTGTCTGTGGTGAATATGAAATGGTTGCATGGAGGAACTGCAGTTAGATGCAAAATAAAGAATTCAACAGGCGAACCCCCTTGAAGGGGGAGAACATTATACCGGGGGATTCCCCGCATCACCCTCTTACATGAAAGGGGTTGACGGGGGGAGGCTCACCCCCGCACACATTTCCTCCACCATGTGCAACTTCCAAGTGACTTATTGGCATTTTTCAGCACGGAGAGGGCTATTTCCTCAATCCCTAGCCGTCGAGATTTTTTCGCGATAAACCTCCCTCGCAAGCATGCTACAACTTTTATGAAGTCGTATTTATTTATGGAACTCCGCAGAATGGCGTATTTCGAGTGTGTTAACTTTACTTTACAAGCGGGAATGCAAGTGAATCTGAACAATAACAGCCCGCACCGTTGAATTTTCTAAAAAAAAACGAAATTTTCTAAAAAGAAATATTCTAAAAAATTAAATAGTCTAAAAAAAGAAATTTTCTAAAAAGAGAAATTTTAGCGGAGCCATCGGTTAATTTAACTCAACTGACCTAGTACATCCCTTCGCCCATCATCCGAATGGGTTTCGTGTTAGCCCATGCAAATTTGCCACTTCCTGTGGCCCAAATTAGCAATTTTCATTAAACGCCAGCAGCTGAATTTTAGGAAGGTTTTCGCGCGAGGCTGTTTTCCTTCTAACGATGCTTTCCCTTTAGGTACCTTATGAGGCTGAATCGTTTTACACGCAGAGGCGGTAAGAAAATCACAAGGGGAAGTTTTCCGGTTTTTGTTGGATAATTAATATAACATTTAAAATATGGGGGTAGATTAGAATACTTTGAAGCTTATTTTAATTGATTTAACAACCTAGGCTCCTTTTAGCCACTAGAATAAGGTAAGGAATAAAAAACTTATGTACAGTGGCGGTCAGAAAAATAAAGACAACTAGCGCTATGCGTCTATGTATAGGCAACCATAATTGCAAGAGTATCTAATGCATTGACGAGTCCTCTTTCGGATAGACGGAAAAATTATTATCGTTATTACCTTGCATTATATTTTGAGAAAATTCAATCGTTTTTTCTTTGTATTTGTAATTCGTTAACACGTTCAGTGTTTATTAAGCCTCCAGTTATAGGAATCTGACGTGTTACCTTGTATTGGATAGCGGACCTATATGAAACATCCTTAGTTGTTAGCTCATGGGCTAGCGCCCTAACCAGTTGTTCGTATACTGAAATGGGGGTTCGAGTTCAAATCACGCTAGGTAGAAGGCGATTTTTTTTCTTTGTGACTAGTTTTATTTTATTTGGTTGAATGCAACAGAAAGAAAATGGAATTAGGGCATAATTATGGAAAAATAGTTGTTCTTTTATTTACTTTCGGAAAAAGTTATATTTCAAACAATTACTTAAGAATTAAAAGTCATTAAAAAATATTATATTATATTAAATTATATAAAATTAATATTTGGGATTTAATTTGTTGCATTCCAACGCTTTCTACATATCCATGTAGATATTCTCTCTTTATATGTATACATTAAAAAGTATTATTATTATTATTAGGTAGATAGATATTATTAGTGCATATATAAACAATAAAATGCATAAAGTATAATACTTCATAAGACATTAATATTTTTCTTGACTTCTTGGTATTATTTTATGAATTTTTAAATATTTTAATATGAAAATAAAAATCGAAATTTCTTGTATTTAAAATTACTGTGATTGGTTGATAGTAACACATCAAAATTCTACTTTTGATTACATTATATTCTGATAAGAAAAATAGTTTGACTTAAAACAATAATTTTTTTTAACGTAAAGAAAAATTTATAAAAGTTATTTGGCAGTTTTTATATTCTCATTGTAAATTATGTGGATACTATTTGTGTCTATTTTAAAATTGATCGAAATTAATCGTATTCGATATTTAAAAATTCTTAAAATAATACCAAGAAGTCAAGAAAAATATTAATGTCTTATGAAGTATTATATTTTATGCATTTTATTGTTTATATATGCAGTAATAATATCTATCTACCTAATGCAGGTAACTATTTTTACTTTTTAATGCATAGGTACATATAAAGAGAAAATATCTACATGGATATGTAGAAAACGTTGGAATGCAACAAATTAAATCCCAAATATTAATTTTATATAATTTAATATAATATAATATTTTTTAATGAATATTAATTCTTAAGTAATTGTTTGAAATATAACTTTTTTCGAAAGTAAATAAAATAACAACTATTTTTCCATAATTATGTCCTAACTCCATTTTCTTTCTGTTGCATTCAACCAAATAAAATAAAATAAAACTAGTTGAACTCGAACCCCCATTTCAGTATACGAACAACTGGTTATGGCGCTAGCCCATGAGCTAACAACTAAGGACGTTTCACATAGGTCCGCTATCCAATACAAGGTAACACGTCAGATTCCTATAACTGGAGGCTTAATTAACACTGAACGTATTAACGAATTATGAAAAAAAAAAAAGAAAAAAACGATTGAATTTTCTCACAATATAATGCAAGATAATAACGATAATAATTTTTCCGTCTATCCGAAAGAGGACTCGTCAATGCATTAGATTCTCTTGCAATTATGGTTGCCTATACCCAACTATACATAGACGCATAGCGCTAGCTGTCTTTATTTTTCTGACCGTCACTGTACCTTCATGTAAAACAGTAAAATAGAATTACATATTATAGTGAAGTAGATATAATGGCCGGTTCTGGACCACCATTCGGCGGAGGCGCACTTCAAATACCGATATAAACAACAACCATAATAAATGCCACACACATTTGCATAAGGAATTAAAGCATTCATCGCAGGGACAGTCGGGGAAAGAGAGCGAGCATAAGAGGCTTGCGCGCATAAAAGCGCGAAAAACTTTTAATTGTGCTAAATATTTAAATCGCGGCTGGAAAGCTGGAATCCCCGGTGACAACGCGAATGCGAAATTTTCATATTAATTAGTAAGGAACAAAAGTCTTCCGACGCTCTCGTTAATATTTACGATCCAACTACTGACGTGCTTTTTCCCGGCTCTTGCACCTCTGCAGATCCGCGAAATCCTCAGTTATGAGGTTTTGTTATTTAAGACCTCTGTTCGGTGGCGCCTCGGTGTATGAGGATAAACAAATGTTCCTGCGAATTCTAGTTTCTCACTATTGTGTATTTCTGATTTTCATTTCAAAAAGTAGCTATTAAGAACATATTAAAACTTAAAAATATGATGTAAGTACCTGTATTTTATTCCATGGCAATAATTAAGGATAGGTGGTATTTTAGTCGGTGAGTAATGAATCATTTGCTGAAAGTAATTAATCATATCCTAAAAATAATGAATTATCTCCTGAAAATAAGTAATTATATCCTACAAATAATAAATGATTAACTAAAAATAATGGATTATTCAACGTTAAAAATGGTCAATAATTAGGAGTAGGCTAGTAAGTAGGTACTCTCTATTGCTCTTTAAATGTCACAGATCAGGAACTACACATGGAGTCGTTCCAACACAGCGATAGTCTAGCGCGCTTCCGCTGTCAGTACCTGACCAGACGTTAAAGGGAGAGGTTGAGTCTGGGTTTTACAAAAATAAAGAAGTCACGAGATTGCATCTTCGTCGCACAGTTGGTTATGCCTTTTAGAAGTATGTAATAGCGTTCAAGGTTTCGTTCTAAAATTTGTATTAATAAAACGGTACCCGAAACGAATGTTCGTTCTAGTGTTGTCAATTATTTTTACTTATGATTAGTTTGATATGATATGCCACTTAATTCTGATTAGTTGGTTTCCGAAATTAACGTTATTTGTATTATATTTGTCTGCTATTGACTTAAAAGTGAATCTTACTGTATGAAAATGTTTACTCATAAAGGACACAGGTCTATTCTAATTCAGATGTAAATATGCCAGGTAACAATTAAGTTGTCAACAGGGAGAGAGAGAGAAAGAGAGAGAGAAAGAGAATATGTGTAGTAAAATGCATTACATAGATATACATTAATTTACTTTTATCATTAATCTTGGGTTTTTCTTGAACTTCATTAAATATTAAAAAAATGCAAATTCTAAAATTTTAATTTGA